>ML778661.1:1303454-1315414 GCA_009831015.1 Picea engelmannii | reverse complement strand
TCGCGATATCGCGAGTTCCGATCTCCCGATACGTGAAGGGGTGATCGCCGAGAAGACTGTGGGTAGAACTCCCGAGAGGAGTGGAAGAGCTTGGACTCTTCGGGGCCGAGAGAAAGAGAAGGTCCTGGTGGTGTGACCTACTGTTGAGAGTACGGTTGCCGTCATGGATGTTTTTTTATGTATTTAATATTTTCTACTAATTCATAAATAGAATTGATATGTACATAGATACAATTCTACATCATTACCAGATGAGTACTCACAATAGTATTTTCTACAAAAGTGATTTTCTACGTTAGAACCACCTCAATGAAAACCCACACCTAATCCTTAATGTGACACAGATCATTTTTCAACAAATCATTTGCATTGCATTGCTAAAAGATTAGCATGCATAACTTTGTGCTAACTCATAACCAAATTCCTTAGATCATCAAAAAAATCTCTTAGTTGACTCAGTAAGCATGCTTATGACCTATGATGAACCAAGTTTATGAGGTCCACTCTAGTGCCACTTACATAGAAAAATGTATTTCCAAAAAAAGCAAGAGTTTAATATGCTTATTTCCAACTTTGTGACAATCAAGTTGAGGGTAGATTCTATCAAATCACTTGTATAAATATATCAAGATTTCATAAATTAATCACCAAACACACCATGGACTATATTTACATAAATTTTCATCGATCTAGTTGTAGAATTGAACTATATTACAACTATATTCACCATCAAGGTTTATAGTGATTCCTTGCATTGATTTGATCCTTGCAATTCTTGTATATCATTATTTTGTACCAAAAATAGATGTATATTTAATCCAAAATCACTATTTTGATCTATATTATCTCTTTTGTCTTTGTTGTCTCTATGTTTCTTTCTTTGTTTGAGTTTCTACAATGCACTAGGATTAATGCATTTAAGTGGCATACCTTTGTAATCCCTTCAATATGCTTCCACTAGTCTCATCCAGTTACATTACTCGAGATCCTATTTACAAAATATCACCATCCATTTCAACTCTTTATCGTCAATAAAATGGTTGTATGCACAGTGCAACATAAGTTTTAGTTCTAGCCATTTTTCTCATAGTTGAATGGAATACACACCTAGGGTCACTAATGCCATACCAATTTACAATTCATTGGTATAGCAGCAAACAAAAATCAAGTTAGCTTTGAGGGAGTGTTTTAGTTCTCTCCATTTTTCTCATAGTTGAAGGGACTACACAACTAGGGTGACTAATTTCATCCCAAGTCACAATTCGTTGCTATAAGAGATAGAAAGAATTCAAGTTAACTTTGAGGTAGTATTCGGATCTATTGATTATTATTAAGCATTATATCTTTGGTTGGCCTAGGGATTTAATTCTATAATAGTTGATATTATTGATATCACATCCAATCTTTGATATCTTGATATCTTTGATTGATATCTTTGATATGTCATAGTACTACTCTTCAAGTGGGTGCATAATAACAAGGATATGTATTCTTTCCCTCCTCCATTGTATTAGCAAGTCAATGAAAATTTTCTCTTGTGGATGAGTAGTTTGGTGGCAACATTCTTTCAAGTTTTTAGGTCCACTTTTGTATTGAGTTGGATCATCACAATGCCACTTTTATTTCTTCCAGCTATCATTGAATTTATATTGATTTGTGGGTGCCCATTCACTTTTATCGTGTACTTACACCTCTTTTCAACACTTCCTTATAAGATGATATCCATATTAGTATTGTGTATCGCCTAATGATAATTATCATTTCAATGGTTGCATTTCCTTTAGGATTGAGAAATGCTATGATGATGCAGGTTGGATTTTTATATACACATCCATATTTGTATTTGAGTTTGGTCATCTCATACCCACTCTCCTTTATATTTTCCACTATCGTTTTATCTCTATTGAGGTGGGTATTCCCACCCTTGTACTTTATCAACCTTCATGTCACCATGCTAACGTTGGGGGGGTGTTGGAAACATGATAATCTTCAGATGTGGTCATTTCTAGCTAAGCACCCTCTTTATTATATTTTTTATATGACTAGGTAGGCCTAGTCACCTTCTTGGGGTGTGTGCCCTTATTTAATAGAACCATAACCCCCTCTTGAAGGGATTCATCATGCAATACTTAGCGACATTGATACAACACCATCTCGACATGCATATTTTTATGGTGTTTATTAAACAATGAACGAAAAGAGGAATTTTTCATCACAACCATGACACACATACATTGTATATACAATGTAGAACCTAAAAGAAAAATGAAAAAGGTTGATGCAAACTTAAAACTTGTGTACTCAATCAATTTGTGTACTTTGAAAGAAAAATAGGGTTTATGGTTTACATGATGAATTGATGATGGAAACAAGTGGGTGTGTGAGTAAAATTTGATTCCATAAACCCTCCCATATCTTTACGGCATTCAAATACTCTATCCATTTCAAATTTCAGTGCATACAGAAATAGTTTGAAACAATTTCAATGTTGGCCCCATTCACAGGTCACAGTTGCCCATGTCTAGTCCTAGTACAATGTCTTTTCATTGTTCCTTTTAAAATTTGTTTGAAACACACGTTCCCGCACCTAGTACTACAAGGGCATGTAATAATGTCAATAAACAAGTACTAGTTGATATAAATTGCACAAGATTCATTAGTTATTTCTTGTCTTTGTTTTTTTCTCTCATCTAAGTACTTATTTTCTCCATAAATTAAAGACTATTAGTATGAAATCATTATTTAAATAAAAAATGCCCTATAGCACCTTCTTATTACCACCAAACGCATGGTCCTAATTGGCATGATGTTGGTTTTGTACAACATAGGTGATGAAAATAAAGAGCATGAACATTACGATGGGTATATTGTTGGGAGTTCCATGCACCATGACATTAATCTAAGAAAGTTCGAATGAAATGAGGATGTGATCATATATATAGAGTGGGTGTGTGAGTGATATTTGAGTTTGGAAACCCTCCCATATCGTCAATGCATGTATATTTAAATCTGACACTACCATAATACCATAATGGTATTTAAAATATCTCACACTACCTTAATGATGCCATTGATGCATGCAATACTTAGCGACATTGATACAACACCATCTTGACATGCATACTTTTATGGTGTTCATTAAAAAATGAACAAAAGAGGGATTTTTCATCACAAATATGACACACACACAGTTTATATACAATGTAGAACCTGAAAGAAAAATGAAAAAAGGTTGATGCAAACTTAAAACTTGTGTACTCAACCAATTTGTGTACTTTGAAATAAAAACTGGGTTTATGGTTTACATAATGAATTGATGATGGAAACAAGTGGGTGTTTGAGTCAAATTTGAGTCTAGAAACCCTCCCATATTTTTAAGGACATGAAAATAGTCTATCCATGTCAAATTTCAGTGCATACAGAAACAATTTGAAAACATTTCGACGTTGACCCCATTCATAGGTCATTGTTTCCCATGTCTATTCCTAGTACAATGTATTTTCGTTGTTCCTTTTAAAATTCATTCGACACACATGTTCCTGCATCTAGTACTGCAAGGACATGTAATAATGTCGATAAACAAGTACTAGTTGATAAAAATTGCACAAGCCTCATCAATTATTTCTTGTTTGTTTCTTTCTCTCATCTAAGTACTTCTTTGCTCCATAAATTAAATACTATTAGTATGAAATCAATATTTAAATACAGAATTCCTTCTAGCACCTTCTTATTGACATCAAACACATGGGCCTAATTGGCATGATGTTGGTTTTGTACAACATAGGCGATGAAAATAATCAGAACGATCATGATGATGGGTATATTGTTGGGAGTTCCATGCACCACGAAATTAATCCGAGAAAGTTCGAACAAAATGAGGCCTAGATCAAATATATAGAGTGGGTGTGTGAGCCATATTTGAGTTTGGAAACCATCCCATAACTTCAATGCATGCGTATTTAAATCTGACACTACCATGAAACCATAATAATATTTAAAATATCCGACACTACCATGACACCATAATAATGTGATTGACACATGCAATACTTAGCTACATTGATACAACACCATCTCGACATGCATATTTTTATGGTGTTGATTAAATAATGAATGAAAAGAGGGATTTTTCATAACAACTATGATACACATACATTGTATATACAATGTAGAACCTGAAAGAAAAATGAATAAAGGCTGATGCAAACTTAAAACTCGTGTCAACCAATTTATTTAATTTGAAAGAAAAATAGGGTTTACGGTTTACATGATGAATTGATGATGGAAAAAATTTGGTGTGTGAGTCAAATTTGAGTCAATAAACACTTCCATATCATTAAGGCCTGGAAATAGTCTATCCATGTCAAATTTCAGTGCATAAAAAAAAAATTGAAAAAATTTCAATGTTGGCCCCATTCTCAAGTCATTGTTGTCCATGTCTAGTCTTAGTACAATATCTTTTCGTTGTTCCTTTTAAAATTCGTTCGACACACACATTACCGCATATAGTATTTCAAGGACATCTAATAACATCGATAAAAATGTACTAGTTGATATAAATTGCACAAGCTTCATCGGTTATATATTTTCTTTGTTTTTTTCTCTCATCTAAGTAGTTCTTTGCTCCATAAATGAAAGACTATTAGTACAAAATCATTATTTAAATACGAAATTCCCTCTATTGCCTTCTTCTTGCCACCAAATGCATGGGCCTAATTGGCATGATGTTGGTTTTGTACAACACAGACGATGAAAATAAATAACATGACCATGAGGATGGGTATATTGTTGGGAGTTCCATGCACTACGACATTACTCCGATAAAGATTGAACGAAACAAGGTCGATATTGGATATATAGAGTGGGTGTGGTGAGTCACCTTTGATTTTGGAAACCCTCCCATATCGTTAATGCATGAATATTTAAATATGGCACTACCATGAAACCATAATGATATTTACGATATCTGACACTACCATGAGACCATAGTGATGTCATCGACTCATGAAATACTTATCGACATTGATACAACACCATATCGACATGCATATTTTTATGGTGTTGATTAAATAATGAACGAAAAGAGGGATTTTTCATCACAACTATGACACACATACATTGCATATACAATTTAGAACCTGAAAAAAAATTGAAAAAAAGGTTGATGCAAACTTAAAACTTGTGTCAATCAATTTGTGTACTTTGAAATAAAAACAAGGTTTATGGTTTACATGATGAATTTATTATGGAAATAAGTGGGTCTGTGAGTCAAATTTGAGTCCAGAAACCCTCCCATATTGTTAAGGCATGTAAATAGTCTATCCATGTCAAATTTTATTGCATATAGAAATAATTTGAAAAAAATTCAACGTTGGCCCCATTCACAGGTCACTGTTGCCCATGTCTAATCCTAGTACAATGTATTTACCTTGTTCCTTTTAAAATTTGTTCGACACACATGTTCCTGCATCTAGTACTGCAAGGACATGAAATAATGTTGATAAACAAGTACTAGTTGATATAAATTTCCCAAGCTTCATCAGTTATTTCTTGTCTTTGTTTTTTGTTCTCATCTAAGTACTTCTTTGCTCCATAAATTAAAGACTATTAGTAGGGAATAATTATTTAAATACGAAATTTCCTCTAGCCCCTTCTTCTTTCCACCAAACACATAGGCCTAATTGGAATGATTTTGGTTTTGTACAACATAGATGATGAAAATAAATAGCATGATCGTGACGATGGGTATATTGTTGGGAGTTCCATGAACGACATTAATCCGAGAAAGTTTGAACGAAATGAGGCCAAGATCGGATATATAGAGTGCATGTGTGAGTCATATTTGAGTTTGGGAATGAACGTTCCCACATATTATAGTACTACAAGGGCATGAAATAAAGTTGATAAACATGAACTTGATAAATTGCATAAGTGCTTGATCATCGGTTATTTGTTGTCTTTGTTTTTTCCTCTCATCTAAGTTTTTTTGGGTACAATATTTTAGATATATTTTAGTACATAATCGTTATTTAAATAAAAAATCTCATATAACACCTTCTTATTGGCACAAAACTCATGGGACAAAGTCCCATGTTTTCAAACAGTTTCAATGAATATGTTATAGAAATGACAAACATGTTCATCGAAACTTTGTTGATGCAATACTATGACAACAATGATGACAACTACGATCATGATGGTATAAAAATGAAAGAGCTTCTCTTGGTTTCAAGAATAATTTATCCTCTACCGAACAAGGCCAACCCTGCGAAGATGGAATATCATATGGCCCCTCCCCTCTTCCTCACATCACTCTCAATTCCCCAATACCTAATCTATAAAATAGAAAACAATCAAAAGCAACATAGTAAAATTCATGAATAAAAAAGTCACATAATTTTTTTTAAAATGTAATTATGTAAGGACCCCTGCGTTATGACTACTAAAGCGAAGCACAAAAGGAATTGTTTTTTAAGGCATTAGGAAATTAACATCAACAATAAAATTCATAGAAACGGATAATCTATGACATCATAAGTAAAATCATTACAAGCTACTCTTCATTGTAATCAATACCAATGCAACCAACACATCAACATAAATGATGGTGACACACAAAAAAAATAGTGATGTAGCTCAGCACATCACATTCAACTTAAAGAAATTTATAAACAATAATAAACCATATACTAAATATTAAATTGAAGAATTTCAAGGTCCGCCAACTAGGTATGTCTTTGACCTCAATTTGGCTCTAAGTTTCAACTGTCAATGAAGGTTTTGTTGTTGTTATAGGACAACCAAGAGTTCAGGAACTTCTTGCTGATGTTATGATTACATTCACAATTTTAAGTGCTCTAGCATGTAGTTTTAGTCACCAAGGGTTGGCACATGCATACTAAAATAAATGTAACACACCTAGAGACCTTTATAGCTGAAAATACAATAGTTCTACACTCTAACACACATGAATTTAACACTGGTATTTTTGGTCAACATGACCCTGGATAAAACCCCTCCGGGGAAAGCCAGTTTGGAATATATGTCTATATATGAGGAGAATAGATGGTGGAATACAACAAGTACAAAATATAGATGAACCTGATATAATAACATCTTGATCCAAGTTGAAATACAAGTCCAAATGAAGCAAGAGCGTCGTAGGATGGTGCGCCCCCCAAAAAATGCTACTAAGACCACTAAAATGGAGCCATATGACAACTAGAAGCTATGATCTAGAAACCCATCCACAATACTCTAATACTAATGAGTATCCTCCCTCTAAAACATACCTCACTGCAATCTGAGCTCTCTAAGTACTCCCCACTGATGATGCACCCTCCTCATAACTAGAAGCTCCTCAATAAATAAACACGAAACTAAGCCTCCATGAGCCCTCCATGCAAGGAGGCACCAAATATCTACTCTGCCAATGCCTAAAACCTAATCCTCTTTCTCTCTCTGAATCTCTCCAAGTGAACAAATGAGTAAATGAGCTCTCCCTTTCCCCTTGCACCCTCCTTAAGGAAGCACAAGGAAACCTAAAAGTTGGTTTGATGAAATCATATCATATCTTCCCTAATCAATGGTTGAGATCATATCAAGTAAATCTCAACTCAAAACCCACTTTACTTAAGTTTCCATAGTTTGACTTTATGTCTATTAATTCACCCACTTTGTGAATTAATTGTCACTTTTGGCTAAAATGACCAAATTTCACTTCTGACTTAAATATCTTAAGTCAAAGTGAAATTAGACATAAAGTACATGGTACAATGTACACAATAATTCCCTCATGTGTTTAGAATCTCACAAACACAAGGGGACCACTTTCCAAGGTACCAAAATCTCAACGCTTCCTCTTACCGAGGAAAGTTACCATCACCACCAATATCATCCCTATAGTGGACATGGTTTCCTCTTGGCATATACTCAGTGAGTATGGTTGTACCCTGATCAATGAAAGTAGTTTGACACATATTTTCTCAATCTACATGATCTATAAATGGAAGTGTCTCTCCACCTATCCAAGATCACCTAGATCTTGGCATCACACCAAATATCTCCACCTTAGTCTTCCACCAAGGATTTCTACCTCCTAGCATCTCTCCAATGGTCACTACTGTTTGCATCTCACCAAGAGTCACTCTCTTGGTATCTCACCAAGAGTATATCCCTCTTCGTATCTCACCAAGAGTATCTCCCTCTTGGTATCTCACCAAGACTACCAATATCTTGACATCTCACCAAGATCCTCAACTTGGCCTCTCGCCAGGTAGCTTCCACCTGAAGTGGATCTAGAACTTGATCTTCCCATTTCTGTAGCCAAGTGAGGCTCAAGCCTCTGTGGTTCTCCATCACTCCTCCTCATCAATATTTGATGCTCTAAATCTGTAGCACAAACTCTTTGTCTGCTCGACAACTCTGAAACTAAAGTTGTCCTGGGTGGACTAGTCACCCCCTCTAAAGATGGTGTACTCGAAACCTGAGTCTAAGCTCCCTATGAATCACTACTATGAGTCATTTGGTCCTCCTCAAATTTTTCTCCCCATCTAATGTTGGATGGTGTAATAACAGACAAGGAACTGGTGAATGCACACTCTCTCGCAAAGTGTACATTGAACTCAAGCTCCTCTGTTGTTGGTGCTGAAACATCCTGTTGCTTCTTATTCTTCTTGGGACATTGTCCTGAATAGTGACCCATCTCTCCACAAGCAAAGCATCTCACTATGCTCATGTATCTCTTCTTCCCACTGCTTCTCTCTCCTCTCCGTGGTGGGGCCCCAAACTTGGGACCTTGCCAACCTCCTTGACCGATCTTCTTCCTGCCCTTTTTCCAAAGAGCAAGGTCCTCATCAATATACACTATCTGTTGCTGATGCTGTCCAGAAGCCTTTTGCCACAAGTATAGTCTCCTCCAGAACGAATTCATCCCACATCCTATCCCATGTAGGCATAACCTCCCTGGAAACAATGCCATGAAGGAATGGACCCCATGGTTTGGTAAAGTTGTTCAAAGTTGTCCTCACCATAGAATCTAGTTCCACCACCTCTCCAAAATCTCCAAGCTCATCTCTAATCTCGGTGTAATGACCAAGGAAAGAAGTAACCAACTCATCATCAAGCATGTGAATTCCCCTTAGTTGATCATGAAGAACCATCTTCCAATTCTCATTAGAGCTCCAGTAAAGCTTAAATTGAGATTCCCACATCTCATATGCATAAGCTTTCCCCTTCAAGTGGGGAATGATGTGACCCCTCAATGAATCACATATGGTCCTCTTTGCCTTCTTGTCCCTCTTCCTGAAATATTCCAACAAGACCGGGGAAGTAGTAGGAATAATGAGAACATGTGCCTCAACTATTTCCCATAGTTCAAGGTCCTCTAAGACAAAGACGATCCTCTCCTTCCAAGGTGACCATTTTCTAGCCCCATCTAGCCTATCCTCCACATGCATCTAATATGATGACATGAAAGCCAAACTGCACTCCACCTGATGCTCAAACTGCAAAAGAATGTTTCCTCATTCCTGTCAACACAGGTGTGAAAAGAGGTAAGTGAGCTTTGACCTCACTCCTAGCAATATAGGTGTGAAAAGAGGTCATGAAATACAGCCTCACTCCTATCCACGCAGGTGTGAAAAGAGGTTTTCCAAACTGTGCACAAACTTCTCTACAATCCTCTACAAAATTCTTCCAACAAGTAGTCACTAAAATTATCAATGGTTGTCCACAAAATATTCCAAGAATATGTATATAACAACCCACTCATATGTTGTCCAAACTACTAAAAAATCAGCCACCTCATCTCTGATACCATGAAGATTTTCCAGGTCCTATCAAGCTGCCAACTAGGTCTGTCTTTGACCTCAAGTAGGCTCTAAGTTTCAACTGTCAATGCAGGTTTTGTTGTTGTTATAGGACAACCAACAATTCATGAACTTCTTGTTTATTTGTTATGGTTACATTCACAATTTTAGGTGCTCTAGCATGTAGTTTTAGTCACCAAGGGTTAGAACATGCATACTAAAATAAATGTAACACACCTAGAGATATTTACAACGAAAAATATAGTAGTTCTACACTCTAACACACATGAAATTTAAAACTGGTATTTTAGGTCAACATGACCCTAGATAAACCCCCCCGGGGAAAACTAGTTTGGAATATATGTCTATATATGAGAAGAATAGATGGTGGAATACAACAAGTACAAAATATAGATGTACTTGATACAATAGCAGCTTGATCTAAGATGAAATACAAGTCCAAATGAAGCAAGAGCGCCCTAGGATGGTGTGGCCCCTAGAAATGATGCCAAGACCACTGAAATGGAGCCAGATGCCAACTGGAAGCTATGATCTAGAAACCCCTCCATAGTACTCTGATACTGATGAGTATCCTCCCTCTAAAACAAACTTCACTTCAATCTAAGATCTCTAGGTACTCCCCATTGATGATGTGCCCTCCTCCTCAAGTGTGCCCTCCTCAGAACTTGAAGCTTCTCAATAAATAAACAAGGAACTGAGCCTCCATGATCCCTCCATGCAAGGATGTTCCCAAGATCCCCTCTCCCAATGCCTGAAACATCATCCTCTTTCTCTCTCTGAATATCTCCAAGTGAACAAATGAGTGAATGAGCTCTCCTTTGCCCCTTGTGCCCTCCTTAAGGAGGCATAACGAAACCTAAAAGTTGGGTGGATGAGGTCATCTCATCTCATCCCTAATAAATGGTTGATATCATCTCAAGTAAATCTCAACTCAAAGCCCACTTTACTTAAGTTTCCATAGTTTCACTTTATGTCTATTAATTCACCCACTTTGTGAATTAATTGTCACTTTAGGATAAAATGACCAAATTTCACTTTTGACTTAAATCTCCTAAGTCAAAGTGAAATTAGACATAAAGTACATGGTAAAAGGTACACATTACTTCCCTCATGTGTTTAGAATCTCACAAACACAACGGGACCAATTTCCAAGGTACCCAAATCTCAACAAAAATGACTACCTGCCCAACCTACCTTGCAATGTTAGGACCTCTAGGACACATAAGCAACGCTCAAGCCTAGGATTCATCCAATTTATTTTGACCATTTAAGGTCTCAGGGATGGCGAATGTTCTTAGGAACAAGGAGGTGAATACATCCCACTAACACAATCAAGGAGTAAACCAACTAGCTTAATAAATAAACATCATTATTATTCAACATGCAAGAGAAATCTATTTATTTTACATGGCGTAAGAGAATATAATTGCGTAATCAATCAAAGTTCAACATTTATTTCAAGACGCGCGAGTGATCTAAATTACTGAATTAATCATAAATCAACATTATTTCAAGGCACATGAGGAATCAAATTTCTAATTTACTCACACATCAACATTAAACATCCAAGGCACGACAAATTCTTTTGCAATATACATATATTAAAACATGTGAATAGCCATATAGAACATTCCATAGAGATTCCATATTCAATAACTTGTATCCATTTAATTGACAAAGAAGACATCATCAAGAATCCAACCTTAACTAGATAATCATTAACCTACACAATTACCATCTATCGTTAATCATCAAGGAATGACCTAAGGATAAATTTTAATCAATAGGAATGACACAATTAGCTCCTACGATCAATCCATCAATAAGTCAACTTATTAAAACAATAACAATCAATCTCTAAGTGCATTAATCATCAAAATGGAACTTGTTATCACATTATTATTTAAAAGGGGGGTCTTTTCCTAAGAAGTTAGCATTTTGGTAAAAAGAGGCAAGAAATGGGCTAAAAAACCACTTATCCTAAGTCTTGTGTGCTCATGTGTGTCACACTAAGAAGCGCGTGGATATGGGAGACCGAGATCTACGCGCTTAGATCTATGGCACAGGGCCCATATCCGACCCTCCCCCCGACATTCTACCTTTAGCGGAGGTGGGGGGTCTGAGTTGGCA
>ML778661.1:1291900-1303220 GCA_009831015.1 Picea engelmannii | reverse complement strand
CCTCCCGCTGCCATCTGTCCCCCACTCCATCTCTCTCTCTTTCACCTGTCACATCTCCCTCTCCCCCTCCACCTTTGACTGTAACATGCCTGTCCTCCACTCACTGTCCCATTTTCCTGCCTCAACCTCTCACCTGTCGCCACGTGTTTTCCACTCACATCCATGTCATATCCACTTTTCCGCTTCCACCTATCATGTCCCACCATGTGTACTCCCTCTCACCTCCACCTAGGTAGGTTTTCCCCACTATGCTTATCATCACAAACCCTCCTCTGCTTCCGTGTCATCTTCTCAGGCCCTTCTGCCACTATTCCTTTACACCTCAGTGCCCATCAACTTTATCCACATCCTCCAACCAGGTCCCCTTGTAATGGTCCAATGAAGAAGTAGATGGCCAAAGGAAAAATGCCATGTCCCTTAGGTGCAGAGTTAACTCAAGCCTTTTCGATCTCGATGAAGCAGTTATTGAGTCGGGTGGTGGCAGTTGAACATCACTTCCACTATAAATGGAAATCCTAGGAAAGGACTGTCATCCAGTCAACTCATCTGTAGGATCATTCTGAAACGCGATTGTGTTTGACTAAAGTTCAAGTCTGACCAGAGACTGCATGCACAGTCTATCAGGAAGCATGCAGACGTAACACCTTCAATGTGATGACTCGAGTTGTATTCTATGGTTTTTCTCTGAGTATAAAGGAGTTGTTCTCATATTTTGTTAGTGTCGATGGTAGATTTGCGCTCCCTCTTGTAAAGTTTTGATGAGGCCTTTGGTTCTCTGGTTGTGTATTGTTACTTGAGATTTCTTGTTTAGTGGTAGTCAGTTTCTCCTTCATGTCTTTTGCTTCTAATTATGAAATCTCAATCATGAATGATCTAGTCGAGTTGTTGTGATTTTAATGTAATGTAGGTTTGATTGCAGTACTGTTGCATCGTTTTCAGTTTCTTGAATTTTTCATATCTAAGAGGATCTTATATCTGAAACTTTTCCTCCATAGGCTGCTGGAAGACTGGATGTCCATAGTAAACCTTCAAATTCTCCTCATGCTCTTCTGCCTACTCACCAATATACAAACTTACTGACTAAAGTTAGATTAAGAACTCATTTATATATATGCACACCAACCCAGGTTTTCTGAGTCAAAGCGATATGATCTCGAGTTTTCATCCATTAGATCTCCTCTGAAATTATTCACTATGACATAAAGGCTGATGGGCCTTGGGATTACTTCTATTGCAATCCATAGGTGACTTCCAACGTTAACATTTATGGCACCATTACCGGGGACGAATTGAATATTTTCCCTGGGATTGAACGATAAAGCTTATTGTTTCTGAAGATGCATCAGAACTTAGTACATCAAGATTGCAGTTGTGCACCTGGTGACTCCACTGTGGTGACTCCACTATTTTAGGTGTGGCTTTCAGAGGCAGACACATGAGGTCCACTCCACCACTGCCTTTAGAAACACCTGAAGATAACCCAAAGAAAATTATCATAAAGGGAAAGGCCCTCCGAGAAGGTACTTCTACTGTTGAAACAAGTATTTCTAATAATTTTCATTCTCCTCCTGTAGTAACTCCAATTTATGCATCTCATTCTACTGTTATACTTCCTATGACACATCCAACCTCACACAGGTCGGGGGGTTACCACTCCTTAGACCCTTTACTTAGCTCTGAAACCATCTTTGTAACATTCCCAACCTGATATATGCTAGGCAATGCTACCTCATAACACTCTTTCATGCTCAGATACCCATTTGTAACGTCCCCGACCAATCCTGTTGGGCCACGCTACACCGAAGAACACATTCATTCTCTGTGTGGAACGTATCGTAACATACTTAACATCCCAACTAGGTTATGTATCATATAATTTTCTAACTACATGCAATTAATCATATGTACACACATAACTCTTGCGGAAGCTTAAGATATATAAAACGTGAACAGAAAAATACGCTTTGTAAATGCATGGATTCACACTGAAAAGTAGTAAACATA
This sequence comes from Picea engelmannii, assembly GCA_009831015.1. Taxonomy (NCBI): domain Eukaryota; kingdom Viridiplantae; phylum Streptophyta; class Pinopsida; order Pinales; family Pinaceae; genus Picea; species Picea engelmannii. The sequence goes on along the minus strand of ML778661.1, from coordinate 1,301,216 downwards.
TCCATGCAGCATATACATGCAATACACATAAGCATACAGACATCTATAATCATGCATAGGATAAACCCATAAAAATAACACGTGAATAACAATGCAACATGTAAATTAATCACACAATTGACACTTATCTTTGTGAGAATATCACCAACTGCATGAAGACCTTCCATGAACCTCCCAGCCTTAGACCACACTGTTCATCACTCTCAACAATGAGGCAGCCACAAGATGGGACTAAACTCCACCTAGGTAAAGGGTTCCTAACCAGGCTAAAGGCTCATGAATAATAGAAAATATTCCATCTCAGGTGCTCACTCAACTAACAGCCTACAGTCCCTCATTCCCCACATGCCTGTCCCACCCAAGGAAGTGTGCCCCTTCTCTGCTCAAAAGTCCCTCGACTGCTGTTGTGGGGAAATTCTACCCTACGGACTAACAAGCTAGGGCTTAAACTTGCATGCAGATCATGACCCTTCAGAAATTACTTTTAACCTTCTACCCCAAATCTAAACCCTTTTTCACATGCAAACATGGGAAGAACCAACTAACCTTTTTATCGATGGTTGGTGTAGATCCTCCGTTGAGCTTTATCCCCTTGCTTCTGCTGCTCCTTCCAAAAAGCGATCCTGCAATCAAGATAAAACTACGCATGCAAGCTATTGTTCTACTAGAGGATTAGAGATTAAACATAAATCAAATAAAACATATAAGACTCATGCATTTGGGACGGGAAACGTATCTTTTTATTAATCTCAAGATGAATCAACTTACAATGATTATAGAGACCGACCACCGTTCCTTGATCCTGATCCTGGCCTCCTCCTCTTCTTTGTCCTCCAACTGCTTTGCTTGAATTCTCCTAAAGCTTGAGGAAAGGCTAAAGGGTTGGGACAAAACGGATTCGGCAATTGGGCAGAGTTTCTTTACTATGATTTTCCCCCTTTGAATAGTACCCCTACCCCTTATTTTATAGGCTAGAAGGAGATAGGGTTTTAGACGAACTCTCGGCCATGCATGGCTGGGAGTTCCAGTTAACTGAACCAAAGCTTTTCGTTCCGTCGGAAACTTTCCTGATTTTTTTCTTTGTTAGGTAAACGCGGGCTGTAGTGGGCCAGCCAGCGTTCCAACGCGTGCAGTATGAAGCCTACCAGTGTTCCAACGCGCCCAGTGATAGGTTAGGGCACGTTTTACTTAATTTAGGAGGTTTTTGAAGAGTCTGTTCAGCATGGCTTTGGCAATGAAGGGCAATGAGTTGGCCTGATGCCAGGTAAGCATGGATGATGCAATTTAGGGTTATAACAGCTGCCCCACTCCCCTTCCAGGGCCAACAACAGGTCGGATAAGAAGTCTTAGATCCCTACAGTTGTATTTCAACACCATCAAGAAATCAATCCCCAACAATTCTCTCACCCAGAGAATTACTCACGGGCCTGACAACCCACCTCTTCAATATCCCATGGGCCTAACAATCTACCTGGAAGATTTTATATATAAATATTAATATCATCTAAAGACATATTTCCTTTAGATTTCATATATATATATATATTAATCTTTAGATTTTATTTATTTCCTCCTTTAGGTTTTTTCATCTTAGTATTTGGATGAAAAAACAAAGACATCCAAGAGTGTTTTGGCTAAGAAGGTGCTCAGATCAGAAATAATAATGCACAATAATTACAATGAAGAGAATTTGAAGGTTTAGGAATCCAGGAGAAGGGAAGACTTCTGGGATAAACAAGGAAACGTGATACATGAAGAAAGAAGTTGTTGCAATTATTGTAGAAGCAAGTATTATATGTCTTGTTGGGACATCCAAAGGGTGATAATACTTGCATGTTGCAAGTGTTGTTGTTAATATTTCTTCACACGGATGAAAGCAGCATAAATATAGAATATTGAATCATAAGGCTAATGAGGAAGCAAAAGAGCTCCTATTGTCATCAACTGATTAGGTAGCATTAAACTCATTTAATGGCATCTCTGTAGGTAAGTATCCCTCTTCTAGAAATTATGTGTGTAATTGACAAAGGGAAATCCAGGAAAGAATTTTCTAAAATTGGGATGTTACTACACTGTATGGTATTGTTTAAGTGCATTGACAGGATTAAGTTACCACTAGGTGTGGTAAAGGCTAGTGGCATGTTATAACTATCAAATCTTTTTAGCTTTTGAATGCGCACATGGGCATAGTATCATGTCATGTTAATTTTTCTATGAGACAATGACCGCAGAAAGGAAAACATAAGAACATGTTATAGGAATGATGGTAAGAAATCTAGTCATGTATGAGACCAGGATAGGGTTGGATATGGCAAGGTATAGTTATAGAAAGGTTATGTGCCACACAAATACCCAATGATCTTCGTACTTTAAATAAAAGTGGGACTGCAACCTTTTTTCTAACACTAATAAACACTACAAAATTGTGTTCTTGGTGTAGTGTTCAGGTCGAAAAGGAAGGCATCCAAGTAATTGTGAAGACAATAGGAAGTGTGTGGATATGGGTCAAGACATTGGCTAGATTTCCAATTTATGGATGGTGAGATGCATGACTTAGATAAGGCTGATTCTGAAGGTCAATGAAAAGGTGCATTGAGTAATTAGGCATTGAGAGTTTCACTCATGCCTAGCAAGTGACAAAGTTGCACTCATACATGATGGAATTGTATACTTAAATGCATTTCTTTTGCAGAATGCATTTTGTGAGTGCATATATATATATATATATATATATATATATATATATATGCTTTTGCATGGAAATAATTACAATAATGTTTGAAATGTTGCTAACTCATGAAGTTAAGAACATTTCATGAAACTAGTAAACATTGCAACAGGAAATTTGCAAGTGAGGTGGTCATAGGAGTAGTGACTACAAAAAACTTCTGTTTAGAAAATTGAAGAAGGGAATTTATTGTTATTAATTATGTTGATACATATTAATAGAATGATGATTCATTCTATTTGGTTGAATTGTTTGGTAATTGTGATTGAATTGCTAGGTGCAGGCAATTCTAAGAATCATTTCATAAGGTGACATGCATGATGAGTTAGGATATACATAAAATGTTGACCATCTGTTGGTTGTATGCAATATAAATATAATTTCATATTTGGGAAAAAGTCGAATTCCTTATGAAATTAATTGATTTATAAAATGGAATTTTTATAATGCTCTCTCATGGCAACTGCATGTGTGTGATGCAGATGAGATGATATTGATTAAAGTTGGAACTCTTGGATCCATGGTGCTCTGATAATTCTTGTTCGGCCTGTACTGGAGCCTGGAAAGGAAGATGAGCAGCCTAGGAGTTGTTGGACAGTGAAGGTGCATACCACCTTTGGTTGTACAGGCATGTGGGGAAGAGAGAACATTGGTTGAAGTGTTGTTGAAGTTTGGTACCTTGGCCTAGACTATGCAGATACTAATTGTGGGCTGTGGTTATCTTGGGAAGCCATTTTCCTGATGGAGTCATATTCCATGCTTGGAAATGGTACGTTGCTGAGAGTTGATTAGTAGTGAGATATAAGGCTGGGTGGAACTTCATGAATCTACACCCAATTGTTTCTTCAATGAAGTTAATTGAAGCATGTAATAAGGAACAATGAGCTGAATTATTTCCTGAACTAGCTCTATGCAATAGAGCAATTGACTTCAATTTGCAATATGAGTACCATAATTGGTGCCAGAAAGTAGAGCACCAGATGGGTGACAAGCTTTCAATAGCTAAAGCTTGGAGACTTTAAAGAGTTTGAATTGTACGTAGTATATAATGCACTGAGGGTGTTTGAAAATTTTGTTGTACATGTATACATGATGCACTGAGGATAATGCATAAATAAGAGGAGGGGATTGTAATACCCCTAGGCTGAACCCAATTGTAAATGTAAATGAAAATGTACTTAAGTTGGCAAGTTGTTTTATATATTTTGACATGCATCTTCCATGGTGTAGCGTGAAGAGAATTTGACATCTTATATATTTTGACATGTGTAAGCTTAACATATATAAAACGTGAATAGACAAATACGCTATGTAAATGCACGGATTCACACTAAAAAGCAGTAAACATATTCATGCGGCATATACATGCAATACCCATAAGCATAGAGACAGTTATAATCACGCATAGGATAAACCCATAAAAATAACACGTGAATAACAATGCAACATGTAAATTAATCACACAATTGACACTTATCTTTGTGAGAATATCACCAACTCCGTGTAGACCTTCCATGAACCTCCCAGCCTTAGACCACACTGTCCATCCCTCTCAATAGTGAGTCACCCCCGAGCTGGGACCAAACTCTACCTGGGTAAAGGGTTCTTAACTAGGCTAAAGGCTCATGAATAACATGATAGATTTTGTCTCAGGTGCTCACTAAACTAACAACCTATAGTCCCTCATTCCCCACATGCATGTCCCACCCAAGGAAGTGTGCCCCTTCTCTGCTCAATAGTCCCTCGGCTGCCCCACTCCCCTTCCAGGGCTTCAACAATGGGCCAGATAGGAAGTCTCAGAGCCCTGCAGTTGTAGTTAAGCACCATTAGGAAATCAATCCCCAACAATTCTCTCACCTAGAGAATTTCTCATAGGCTTGACAACCCGCCTCTTCAATATCCCACGGGCATGACAACCCACTTCTTCAATCCCTCTCCCAAGCTAACAGTTACCCAACAGAAGGCTCTAGATATGGGTTCAAGTAAAGTCATGAAGATACATATGATAGCTCAATGGCTGCCAATACTCCTTGATGATTGACTGTATATCTCAGTGACGGATGAATCAAGGAAAATATGATGGTCCGAATGATGGAGATCCCCCCGAAATGAACTAAGTCCAACAATATGTATGCATGCCCCCAACTTGACACTTGCCATGTTGGAAGCTACTTTGGCCCACTTGGCCCCAACTTATAACTTAGGATAACATAATTATCCATACTTTATGATTTAAGAAATATTGATATAATATTCCTTAACTTAGCCCCTTCCCTTTCCCTAACCAGTGGAGTTTAGTCCCCCATATCTTTTATCATGGTTGGTCTGCGTGCAGTGATGTATTTTATATTAATTATGAGATATGTACAAAAACAGGCACACTAGCCTTTAACATCTAGGCTCTCTGGCCTAATCAAAACATAAGAATACTAGCTTATAATACTGGCTCACCAACCTATAAACATATCTGATACACAAGGCACCCTGGCCTCTACATCATGTGCACTTAAGATGCTGCGTGCGGTATCCCAGAATGTGCACACTTCCTCATTTTACTGAGCAGTACCTGCGCATGCTACACCATGGAAGATGCATGTCAAAATATATAAAACAACTCACTAGCTTAAGTACATTTGCATTTACATTTACAATTGGGTTCAACCTAGGGATATTATAGCTCCTGTTGGAGTTTCTTGAACTTTAAATTTTGGGAGTGTTCCTGTTGAGTTTTCCCCTCCTAGTCTGGAATTGGAGGGAGAAATCCTTGTCACTCCTCTCTCCCCTGAAATTGTACCATGGTTTAGACCCAACACCTCAGAAGCTTTTCCTGTCCTGGGTTTTACCACCCCTCCTCTTATTACTGTTGATGCTACTACAGAAAGGGAAATTTTTGTTCCCTCAAGCCCTGTAGCATTTTCTCCAAATCCTCTGCTATTCCCCTTTCATCTTGGAAGCCCAGTTCAACCTCCCATATTTGAACTGCATCCTCTCCTAATTCTCCTCCACCTATTATCCCTATGGCAGGAGCCAATCCCCTTAGAAATAGAATGGACTCCATAGTGGCTTCTATATATGCCCCCCTAGTCTTACCTCAGCCAATGAATGCTATCCCTACTAGAGATTACCTAAAATACATGCCTAAGTTCATTGGAGAAGAAGACATAACTGCTAAAGAACATCGTGTTGCCTTCTGTAGTTATGCAGACAATTTGAATATTGAAAATGAATATGTCTAGATGAGAGTCTTTGTCTAAAGTCTTGATGGTTAGGTTAGAAAATGGTTTAGGGGATTGACCCCTATATCTATTGATGGGATTGAGTCTCTAGATGATAGTTTCTTGAGACAATGTGGGGATAAGAAAGATTTTATGTATTATATCATTGAGTTAGGGTCTCTAAAGAGGAAAGAAGGAGAATTTGTCTCTAATTTATCCAAAAGATTCAACAAAATGTACAATAAGATCCTTGTCGATATAAAGCCTACATAATCCTCTCCCAAAATCACCTATGTTAGTGCTTTTGACCTTGATTTCTGCCTCCTGTTAAGAGAAAGAAGAGCTACTTCCTTGGCTCGTATGAAAGAAGTAGCCATGGAAGTGGATTCCAATGTATTTGCAGTTGACATACTTAGGAACAAAGCTGATAGAGACAGAGTAAGGGGGGGATCTGAGGCCTCAACCTTTGGTTCTTCTGCATCCCATCCTCAAATTGATGAATTGACCAAGATAGTGAAATCTCTTTCTGCGAAGATGGAGAAGATGAAATTCGAAGGGAAGCAAGGTTATAAAGATTCCCAAAATGTTGAAAGTAGAGGCAACTTTAGAATACCAAATAATACCCCTCAGATACTTCTGAGAGAACCCAGAAACCGAGACAGGGATGATCAGAAGATCCAAACCCCCCTTCAAAATAACCTTGTTTTCGATGAAGAGAGGGAGGAAGAAGAACTTGATCCTGAAATTGTCTTGGAGGCACCTCCTCATCTCCCCATTTGACCCAATCTATGTATGGGGAGTCCCTCATGGACAACCAAATAAATGAGCTAACTAAAGGGGAGAAGGCCAATAGAAGTCCCAATAAATATAACCTCGGGTCTAATAAGAAATAAGAGAAGTTTGACATCCCTTATTAGCCTTACAAAGAAGATAATCCTGCCAAAGATGCAACAAACAACAACAAAGAAAATAAAACTTAGAATCCCTCGCCAATGGCTAAATATCTGGTCCCATAAGTGAGAGAAATTCAGAACCCCCCTTCCTCCTTTAGCTTCGAGCATGAAATTCAAAAAATTAGAATCCTTGTGCCCCTCTTAGAACTGTTCAAGCACAAATATTTCAAAAAATCCTTGTCTAAGTTGTTACATCCTGAGCCATCTCACCATTCCACAGACTCAGTAAACCTCCAAGACGAAAAGCCAACAATCATCTTAGGCCCTATGGTATAATATAGATATGACTCATCCCCTCCCTTCTATACATCCCTGAAAATACATGATAAGGTGTTTCATAACTGATTAATGGACTCAGGGGCATATCATAATCTCATGCCCAAAACGGTCATGGAAGAACTTGGATTAGAATTCACAAAATCTTATCATGATTTGTATTCTTTTGACTCAAGGAAGGTGCAATGTCTTAGGGTCATCAAAGATCTGGTTGTGACCTTGTTTCAACTGCCCATGAAAAGTGTGGTTATGGATATCATCGTGGCCAATGTTCCTCCCAAGTTTGGCATGCTATTGTCAAGATCTTGGATAAAATGACTTGGGGGAACCTTGCAAATGGACCTCACTTATGCTACTATTCCAGTCTTTGGGGGGGAGCATAGAAGACTGTATAGAGAAGCTCAGTTGGCCTACATTATTAGTGATGCGGTAGACCCCACCAATCATCCTATCTTTTCCCTTGATACTGATTTGGGATATAGCTTGTTGTAGTTCAATAATGCCCCTGATCCCCCTCTCGAGATCAGAAAGCATTCCCTTACTCCCTGTGAAGATTCTCCTCCGATCACTTCTGTTTGGAGAATTTTCTTTGATGGAGCCTCTTCTAGAGAAGGCTTTGGTGCTGGAGTAGTCTTTGTTTCGCCTTTTCAATAAATTATATCTCTATCATACAAACTAGAATTTGAAGCTACCAATAATGTGGTAGAGTATGGAGCTCTTGTTTTGGGCTTAAGGGATGCAAAATACATGGGGATAAAGGAAATATCAGTGTTTGGGGATGCCGAGTTGATTTTCCAGCATATCGAAAATATTTATCAAACCAAACACCCTCGACTCAGGAGTTACAAAAATGAAGTCTGGGACCTCATTGATAGTTTTTTCCTAGCTTTCAACATTGCATTTATTCCAAGAAGAGAAAACATCATGGCTAGTTCTCTGGCTGTTTCAACAAGCAATTTTAGAGTCCCTCTGCCACCTAAACTGAGGTATGATGCAGAAGTGAAATATAGACCCTCTATACCTGACAACGTCAAGCATTGGAAAGTGTTATAGGATGATCTTGAAATCAAAATATTCCTGGAAGCCGTTGACGAGTTTTCTACATTACACATTGACCAAGATCCTGACTCTGAAATAGATCCTCACTCTGATGTTCTTCTGAACAAAATTGTTGGTCACCAGATTGTTCAATTGCGTAGAAATCACATCCCAAAGGGACTGGTTCCTTTGGAGAGACTATTTGAAACAAATGATGTGGCAGTAAAGGTTAAAATATCAAATGATGATGCCGATGTAGCTGAGTGCAATATTTCCATAGATAAGGATCCAAAGTTCGTCAAGTTGTCAAGCAACCTGTCAAGGGAGCAAAGGGACGAGTATGTTGAGATATTACAAGAGTTTGCTGATGTGTTTTCCTGGACCTATGAAGACCTCAGAACATATGACACAAGTGTCATTGAGCACAAGATTCCATCGAAAGAGGAGGTCAATCCATTTAGGCAGAAATTAAGACAGATAAATCCTATGATGTTGCCTATTATGGAAAGAGAGGTAAAGAAGTTGTTGGATGCCCAAATAATTGTCCTATTGAGATATTCTGAATGGGTGACCAACCTGGTCCTAGTAAGAAAGAAGAATGGAGAAATCAGTCTATGTGTCAATTTCAGGAACCTAAATAAGAGCTCTAAGAAGGACAATTACCCCTTTCCAAAGATGGAACATATATTGCATAGGGTGATGGGTGCATCCATGATTTCCATGATTGATGGATTTTATGGATACAATCAGATCTATGTCCTGCCTGAAGACAGAGAAAAGACAACCTTCACCACTCCTTGGGGCACATTCATGTATGCCAAAATGCCCTTTGGATTGATGAATGAAGGAGAAAACTTTCATTGATCTATGGATATAGCTTTTGTTAAGAACCAAATATCAATATAGCATATAAAAACCTTAGAAAAAGTACTCAACACCTTGAAAAAGAGATAATTTCAGATCATAAGCCTCTTCGAGGGGGAAACCTCCTTTTACCCCACTTAAATGTTCAAGTACAAGATGATTCAAAATGAAAATGTCTCCTTAGTATATATAGGAGACTAGGAGGTATAATTACAACTAATGGCCTAAAGCCGACATAAATA
>ML778661.1:1247704-1288713 GCA_009831015.1 Picea engelmannii | reverse complement strand
CACATTATGGAGAACAAAGAATTGCTCCATCTAAAGTATCCATGTGATTGGGTCCTTGCCATCAAACTTCCTCATATCAATCTTAGGAACGTGGTTGGTCTTCAAACCAAAGTTGGAGTTTCTCCATTCTTGATTCACCTTCCGTGTGTCCACATCATGAATTTCATGGGATGCATTTTCACTTTCAAGTGTCTTCTCTATTATGAATTTTTTCAATACTTCCATGATCTCCCCTTTTAAACAATCCATCTTAGCATCCAACTTAGCTTCCATTGAATCCATCTAAGTATCCAACTTAGCTTCCATTGAATCCATCTTCTTTGGTAGTTCATTTATGTCCCTGTGCATTTCTTCACCTTCATCAAGAGTCCAAGTAGGATTTTCTGGAGGCTTATTTGGTGTAGAAGTTCCCTTTTTTGGTGGCATGTTGTCCAAGTATCACTTTTGAACCTTGATTTTGAGGTGGTTCTGCTAGACAATATTTCTTCTATTGTATCTCCCAAGTTTCGACACTTCTAGTTTTGAAACTTTATTTTATGTAGTTCTTTGATATTTCTTCTCTGCAATGCCATAGGTCTGATCAAAATTGGATGTGCCAAGTGAAATTTACAGTAACTTCCCCACAACTTGCCGATTTTTGTCCTTTCCAGGAGATCTCACTTGTATAGTGTGCCCCACAAAAAATAATTGATATAAAATTCTAAAACTCACACTAGAAATACTAAAGAATATCCACGATCCAATGAAACTAGTTCCACTCAATTTGGATACTCTAGGAAGAAGTTATGATTGTTTTACCTGGAACACCTTCTTGAGACTAGTCAGATACCCTATCTTACATAGGGTGTATCTACAAATTTAAGATGACCCAAAAGCTGAAACTTTTACCATAGATACTTTACTAATTTCTATAAATATCCTCCAGATTTTAGGATATGAAACGTTACAGAGAAGTTTTTATAGTGAAAATTCCGCAATGACTTAGTTCAGGATGATTCTAGAACCATATCTTGTACAGGATGTATCTCCAAAATTATAAGGCCTCAGGATCTAAATTTTGAACCCAACATACCTTGATCCGTCTACTAAATATCTTCCAAGCCGTTCCTTCTGAAACATTGTAGAAAAAAATTTATAGCTAAAATTCCATGGTGTCTCAGATGTAGTAGCGAAACCCCAAGACCTTGAGCTCTGATACCATATGTTAAGAACCAAATATCAATATAGCATAGAAAAACCTAAGAAAAAGTACTCAACACCTTGAAAAAGAGATAATTTCAGATAATAAGCCTCTTCAAGGGGGAAAATTCCTTTTACCCCACTTAAATGTTCAAGTACAAGATGATTGAAAATGAAAATGTTTCCTTGGTATATATAGGAGACTAGGAGGTATAATTACAACTAATGGCCTAAATATGACATAAATAAAATAACATTACTAATATAATATGCCCTAATTAAGGGGTAATGAGCCAATATTAGGGCTTAACAACTTTCATTGGGGAAAACGATAAATTTGTAGTCATCTACCTGGATGACATCATAATGTTTTCTAGGTCTGAAAAGGAACACTGCCAACATCTGAGGAAAGTCTTCCTGAAATGCAGAAGGTTTGGTATCTCCATAAATCCTAAAAAATATTTGTTTGCCATGAGGGAGGGAAAATTGTTGGGACACATAGTATCAGCTGAGGGGGTCAGAATTGATTCAAGCAGGGTAGAGGCTATTCAAACCATGGCACTTCCCAGATCCAAGAAGGAAGTTCAATCCTTTCTGGGCAAAATTAATTTTTTAAGAATATTTGTTTCAAATTTTTCTGATTTGGTGAAGCATATCACATCCATGCTCAGGAAGGGGAGAGAAGTAAAGTGGACTGTTGAGTCTAGAGAATCCTTCATTCAAATAAAAAAGGTGTTGACTGAGGCACCTGTGCTTATTAGTCTCGATTATTCCCAGGATATCCTGATTTTTTCCTTTGCTTCTTTTGATACAGTGGCAGTTGTTTTTTTGCAGAATAATGTTGAAGGGTTAGAGCAGCCTATTTCCTTTTTTAGCAGAGCACTGAGGGACACCGAGGTAAAATATTACATCATGGAGAAGCAAGCCTATTCCCTGGTGAAATCTATCAAATATTTCAGATTCTATGTTCTGCATTCAAAGATCATTGCTTACGTTCTTTCAACTTCTGTGAAGGACATTCTCATTCAACCCAACATAGATGGAAGGAGGAGCAAGTGGATTTCCAAAATCCTTGAGTTTGATCTGAAAATAAATCCCACCCAATTGGTTAAAGGTCAAGGTTTAGCCAAGTTGTTGGAAGAATCTAATTATAAATCTTTGGGGGTTAACTTTATTAACACTTGCTCAAAAAATCAACAAGCTAAGTTGTCTGATAAAAACCCACAGGATAGCCCTCCATTGGCAGAATGTACCTGGTACAAAGACATTATATTTTTTCTGCAAGAGTTAAGGCCTCCTGATGGAATGGGCAAAAGCAAGGCAAGATCTTTAAATCTTAAAGCAATTAGATATTGCCTTATTGACTAGGTCTTGTATTGGAAAGACCCTCTAGGAGTGCTTCTGATATGTTTAGACCCACAGGAGGCCCAAAATATTATTTTGGATTTTCATGATGACCTGTGTGGGGGACATCACCTCTGGAGGACCACGACCTACAAAATTATTAGGGCTAGTTACTTCTAGCCTACTTTGTTCTTTGATGTTTGTGCAAAAATCAGGGCCTGTATCAAATGTCAGAAATTCTCAGGAAAGAAACATCTCAAGTCTCTGTCGTTGAAACTTGTGGTAGCTTCAGGACCCTTTCAGCAGTGGGGCCTCGAATTTATTGGGGAAATTCATCCTGCTTCAATTGGTCAACAAAGGTGGATATTAACTACAATAGATTACTTCACCAAATGGATTCAAGTTATCCCCACAAGGAGTGCTTCTCACAAAGTAATCATTGGTTTTCTTGAAGATATTATGGCAAGGTTTGGTTGTCCGAACAAAATCATCACTGATAATGCTGCATCCTTCAAGTCTGATCCATTGATCAAATTTTGTGAGTAGTTCGAAATTTCATTAATCCACTCTACCCCCTACTACCCCCAAGGCAATGGATTATCAGAGTCCTCTAATAAGAGCCTTATAAAGATTATCAAAAGACCACTGGAGTAAAATAAGAAGGCATGGGATTCAAAGCTCAAGTTTTCTCTATGGGCTGATGGAATGACAACAAAGAGGTCCCTAGGCATCTCTCCTTTCCAACTTGTATATGGGACTGAAGTAGTTTTTCCTTCTTAGCTTGCCCTACTTGTAGTGAAATTATTTCAGGATTATCAAGGAGAGCCTGATGATATGATCAGAAGAATTCATCAACTAGTAGACTTCCAGAAGACTAGAGAGTAGGTGATGGACATAGCACATGACCTTCGGCAGAAGATAAAGCAAGCTTTTGACAAGAAAATAAGAAAAGAGGATTTCTAGCAAGTAGATCTAGTACTTAAATGGGATGCACCCAGACACGATAAGGGAAAGCATGGGAAATTTGAAGCCCTCTGGATCATGCCCCTCAAAGTTTCTAAGGTGTTTCCAAATAATACTTATAGACTTCAAAATCTGGAGGGCATTGAAGTTTTTTGTAGCCCTGTAAATGGGCATTTTCTGAAGAAGTCCTTCATCTGAGCCATGAGTGGCTCCCTTGTCTTTGTAAATATTGTTTTTATTTTTGTTTTCAGTTTTATAGTTGACTCCATAGCCCAACAATAAGGCAGTGAAACTGTAGAAGAGTTCTTGGCATCTCGTAGGGAGCAATGCATCCCCCATGGAGCCTAATGTTATCACATTATTTTGTAAAAGGGGGGTGCTTTCCTAAGAAGTTGGAATTTTGGTAAAAAGGGGCAAGAAATGGGATAAAAACCCACTTATCCTAAGTCTTGTGTGCTTAGGTGCATCACGCTAAGCAACGCATGGATATGGGTGACCGAGATCTTCACGCTCAAATCTATGGGATAGGGCCCATATCGGACCCCCCTCGACATTATACCTTTAGTGGAGGGGGGGGTTTTGAGTTGGTGGTTTTAGAATGTTTCCCCCCCACTGTTGTGGCACCTCGTCATGAACTTGGATCCCCCCCCACCGACCTTTACCGCTTACCACTCTCCCCCCCTCCGAGTAGACCGCTTACCACTCTTTCTTACCATTGCTTCCTCCCACTACCATCTGTCCCCCACTCCATCTCTCTCTCTTCTGCCTATCACATCTCCCACTCCCCCTCCACCTTTTGCTGCAACACACCCATACTCCACTCACTGTCCCATTTTCCTACCTCACCCTCTCACCGGCCACCACATGTTTTCCACTCACCACCATTTCATATCCCCTTTTTTGCTTTTGCCTATCATCTACCGCCATGTGTACTCCTTCTCACCTCCACCTAGGTGGGTTTTCCCCACCGTTCCTATCATCACAACCCTTCCTCTACTTTTGCATCATCTTCTTGGGCTCTTCTTTCATTTTTCCTTTACACCTCAATGCCCATCAGATTTATCAACGTCTGCCAACCGAGTCCCCTTGTAATGGTCCAACGAAGCAATAGACAGCCAAAGGAAAACCGCCACGTCCCTCAGGTGCATTTTTGACTCAGGCCTTCTCGATCCCGATGAAGTAGTTATTGAGGCATGTGGTGGCGGTTGAACATCGTTTCCACTATAAATGGAAATCCCAGAAAAGGATTGTTAGTGAGTCAACTCATTTGTAGGACCATTCTGAAACGCGATTGCGAATGACTAAAGTTCACGTTTAACCATAGACTGCATGCATAGTCTGTCAGGAGGTATGCAGATGTAATGCCTTCAATGCGATGACTTGAGCTGGATTTTGTGGTTTTTCTCTGAGTATAAATGAGTCATTCTCATTTTTTTTAGTGTCGATGGTAAAGCTACACTCCCTCTTGTAAAGTTTTGATGAGGCCTCTGGTTCTCTCGTTGTGTATTGTTACTTGAGATTTCTTGTTTAATGGAAGTCAATTTCTCCTTCATGTCTTTTTCTTCTGATTCTGAAAGATCGGGCATGGATGATCCAATCGAGTTGTTGAGATTGTAATTTAATGTAGGTTTGATTGCAGTATTGTTGCATCGTTTTCAGTTTCTTGAAGTTTTCAGACCTAAGAGGATCTTATACCTGAAACTTTTCCTCCGTAGGCTGCTGGAAGACCGGATGTCCATAGCATACCTTCGCATTCTCCTCATGATATTCTGCCTACTCACCACTATACAAACTTACTGACTAAAGTTAGATTAAGACCTCATTTATATATATGCACACCAGCCCATTTTTTCTGAGTCAAAGTGATATGATCCCGAGTTTACATCCATTAGACCTCCTCTAAAATTATTCATTGTGAAATACAGGTTGATGGGCCTTAGGCTTACCTCTGCTGCAATCTGGAGGTGACTTCCAATGCTAACAAAACCCATGAAATACTTGTCATAAAAACATTACTCAACATTACGGTACATTATTACCAAAACACCTTACACATAAATATGAAAAATAAACTCAACTTATTAAGTGTATTCCTTAAGGGGAAAAATTATATGCCTAAACATATGATGGGGTGGAAGATATTGTGATAACCATCGTAATTATTCAAAAGGACTTACTACCCATGAACGAAGGAATAACATTCAATAAAAAATGTGTATAGTTGTAAAAGCAAAGTTTAGGGTGCTTTTTTTTTATTTCTCTTCCTCCCCAAAACTCACTAATATATGATATTACGTAATATATTAATTAAGCCTTGTCCAAGTGCATATCCCTTGTAATCATGTAAGATTAAATAAAAACACAAGAAACTTACGTATAAGTTGGTAATGACTTCATGTCTTACCCACTAAATAAATAATTTGTTAACTAAACCTATACACATATATGTAGCAACTCAGTCTTGTCAAGTGGATTAGTTCATTGATAACCATTAAATTTTTCTTCCACATGTCACATCATTATAATAGCAATCACTATGGGTAAGTATTATTACAAACCAAAAATAGAGAGAGAGAGAGTATAATTTCGCATGGGATTCCTCCACATGCCAAGGGTAAGTACTAGCATACAAAAACACAGAGTTTCACCAGAGAATGAGCTTAGAGTTTCACCAACCGTTGGGCAGTTGGTATGTATGAAAACACAGAGAAAATCAAGGGTAAATTAGCAGGGAAAAAATCACATTTTTTGGGAAAGTGTTGATGTGAAAAACATATAGTAAAACATGGGAAATCACAGGGAGAAAATCTCATGAGTTGGGAAAATGTTGATGTGAAAAACGTAGAGGAAAACATGGGAAATCGCAGGGTGAAAATATCATGAGATGGGAATTTTTTGATGTGCATTACGTAGAGGAGATCAATAGAAAACGTAGGGGATACACCTTTTATAAAATCACCAAGAGAATAAATCTCAGAGGATACACAATTTATAAAACATTGAGGGAATAAATCTCAGATGGATGCATAGTTTATAAAAATGCAAAGGGAACAATTTTGATATGGATACACAGTTTATAAAAATGCAGAGGGAACAAGAAATGTCATAGCTTTCTCCTTGATCAATTCGTTGAGGGTATCAAGAAATCACATATCTTTCTCCTTGATCAATTCATTGAGGGTATCAAAAGAGGGAATATGACAGGAGAGAATGCATACTGAGTGAATTTTCTTTTTCAAAAAAAGCAGAGGACATCAAAGAACAAAAATGCCTAGATAAAACACATTGTTGGGAGAAATTGTGCAAGAGAAAAATTGTAGAGCAATTCATCATGGAACAACGCAAAGGTTAGATTTGTGAAAATGCATATTTATTAAAGGTAATAAATCAAAAAGTATTAAATTGCAAATGCAGATGTTTTACTTTGTAAAAACACAGAGAATTAATACATAATTTGATGAGCAAACTAGGAAATAAAATGTAGAGCGGTTTCAATCATAAAAACATAAGGGAAGAAGGGGTATGCTCTTGGTACCTATTCCCAAGGGAATATAGGTAAATCCATTTAGGACTATCAATCTAGTAAGCATACAACAAGAATAAAAAACAAGAGAACCACAATCATCTCAAGGTAAATTCCCAAGCGCATGGAAAATTATTTTATAAACGCAAAGGTAATAAATCGTAGAGGATGCAAAATGTTATAAAGTCGCATAGGAAGAATTCGAAAGTCACACAGATTTGCAAGTCCATAAATCAATAAACTAATTCCAAAAACCATATATACAATAAAAACTTAATACAATGCAACTCAAAATGAAAATACCGTGACTGACGAAGATAGGCTTGATGATGATCCTTGGCGATTGACGTTCCCTTCCTTCATCCACTTTATAATCTTTGAGACTTCACCGATACCTCACAACCAACGCTAGGAGTAATATTCTCCCCCCTTATCCCCCCGATCCATAAAGGGGCCACACAAAAACACAACCAGGATCATCCATCCCCCATCTCGCCTCGTAAGGTAGAGCCACCACTCTCTCTCTCACGCTGGGTTTCCCAACTCTCACAAGTAAAACCAGTTAGAATTCTTGCAGCATAACCTTACTCATAACCAGTGTGATGCATTACTCATCTCAACCAGTCGGTTTATATAATTTCCTTAGTGACGCCTTTCCATTTTCACATTTAATTCATTTTTTTTTAAATTAATTAGGAACTATCCCCCCCATACACTTGTCACCCATTCCTTTCGTTGCACAAGTAAATCCATAATTTTTTTTTATTAAAAGTCAATTTCCCTCACCCATCCTAAAAGCACTCCTAAAAGCACTTCTAGTTGTCCCTTTATTCCCTTTATTTCCAATTAAAGACTGACACCTTTCTAAAATGGAGTTGAGGTAAAACATGAAACTTTTCCTAGTTAGACTATTGTTAACTAGACTCTAGATTCATTTCTATGTGTACTATTTCCTTTAGATTTATTCCAATTTTACCTTAAAGTTACAATTTTGTAATTACTTGCACAATGTGTATTAACTCACTCTTTAGATTTATTTCATTTTCATTGATTTCTTAAATCGATTTATTTCATCCCCTCATTATCTAATTTATAAAATTAGTTTTTAGTCTTCTCACTAACTTAGACTTTGTCTTAGTTAAATTTTTATTTGCACGAGCTTAGACCCTTAGGGATTATGATTAATAAATTCATTCTTTAATTAATTAATTCGACAGTGCTCAAGATTTTACAAGGTTTAACATTCGCTCAAAGTTTTCTAGGCCACCTAGATTCTTTGACTCATTTTTTTTTAAATTTCACGACGTGCCCTTTAAAATGCACTCTGTGCTCCAAGGGTGCCACTTGCCTTTTATTCAATTTTTTTGAATTTTGTGAGGTTCTCTTTGATTCAGGATCATATCTCCACCTCATCATAGGTGCCAATGCACCAACACGCAATGGAGAAAGGGAGAGGCATCGACCCTCCCATTTTTAAATTTTGAAATATGATCTGATACAGATCTTTCAGGTTGTAAATTTGTAAGATTCGGCCATGCCTTTGTATAGGTAGTGGTTGAGGTTTCCTTAAATGGTTACCTGTATCAATCCTAGGACATAGTCAGGTATGGGCATCCATTTATGTAATGTCATTGTAGAAGTATGGGGCCGTATCAGAGAAAGCGATGGCACTAAGGTAGTGAAGAGGATAAGCTCATAAATCCCTCTTTTGTAATTAGGAATGAGAGGAAGGAGACTTGAGAGGGAAAAATATCTCAGGTAGAAAGGCCTTAGGAGGTCTTAGAAGCTCAAAGGGAGAGAGCTTGAGAGAACTAAGACTCTATTGTAGTCCAATTTTTGTAAACATCTATTTAGATACATAGAGATAATAGAAAGACGATTTTCCTGCATATTGTTGTTCATGAATTATATGTATTCGGTGAATGTCATCCCTGTGTTAACGTATTTTGTAGATGTATGATAGGCTTCATCTGCAGTAGGAAGATAGATTTATTTGATATTCATTGAGTTATGTTATATCATTCTGGGTTCTTTAAGCTGTGCAAGGAGTGCACAACAGAACATTGGAAGTTCTGTAGCCAACGCAAGGAGTGCACATATAAATCTCTCTATTGAGTTTAGAGGAGAACTTGCCAGGAGGGCACAACAATATAGTTTGCACACTCGAGAAGAGCCTCATATTTATTGAATACTTGGGAGGGAAGAGTGTGTAGAGGAAGCACAGAGAGACAGAACTTATGAAGGTTTTGTAGAGCTCTGCCAAGAGGACATCAAGAAAGTGTAAGGAGTGCACCAAGGAGAACTTTGTTTAGAGTTATGTGAGAAGAGAAGTGTCTAGGAGAAGACACTTATAGATTTTTTGAACACTCTAGATGAATACCTGTGCAAGGAGTGCACCAGGAAAACACTTGGAGGAAGTGTTGAAAGACTACCATCTAAAGGCCAGTCAGAGCGTAAGGAGTGTGCACAGAAAGGACTTATTCTAAGTACATAATCTCAGGAGAGATAGCATTTATAGAACGTAAGTGAGACCCAAAGTTTGAAGGCTACTAGGAGACAAATCGAAGGATGATACCTTTGAAAAATTGAAAATATTCCAATTCAGGAAGAAATCACAAGCTCAGGAGGAAGAGCACAACAACTGTAGATCAACTGTGGAGGAGGAAATATATACCGTCAAATCCACGTCGAGACATCCATCAAAGAGCACAGGAGGAGAACATATCTCATCTGTAAGATACGAAGCACTTGGACCAACATTCGTTGGATCCGGAGGAGTTGCACGAGGTTTAGTCTGTTGGAGTGCACAGGAGGAGAGCCAACTTTGTGAAATGTGAAGTCCCGAGATCATCATGACCATCTGTCGTCAGAGTATAGGTGGCAACAGATCAACTTTTCGCTGACTCGCGACTCAGGGGAGTCAAAGGACAAGTTCGCGAGAACTCGAGAGATGTGAACTCATGAAAAGATCAAAACCATTGATCAAGGGAATATATGGACCATTTATTTTCCAGGAAGAGTTTGACATTTTGGGGATCAAGAGAACGAAGGTGGAAAGTCCTTCAACTTCCCATTATGCAAAGTCGCAAAATCTCAATTTGCGAAAGGAGGATCTCGACTGTTGATCGAGAGGATGATTATAGGTCATTGATTTATAGCAGAGAAGATATCAGGATATCGGGGATCGAAAGATCTAAGGAGATAAGTCTCTCGACTTCGCGAAACGTGAAGTCTCGATGAGCGACAAGGAGATTTATACCATCAGATCCAATAGGGATCATGGACCATTAATATGAGGCAAGTGGATTTCAAAGGATTTTGACACTTCAGATATCGGGAGAATAGAGGTGCCTCACATCATAAATCTCTGATACGCAAATTTCTGACGCGCTCATTGGTTTGGCCCTAGTTCATGGTGAATGGTCACATGGGAAGAAGTTAATGGAGGAGCTAGCAAGCGCTAGGCTCCTGTCGAGATTTCAGATATTATGAGAATCGGGGGGACTCATACGTAAAGTCCCAACATGAAAAATCGTGACGTGAATTTTTTGTAGGTGTGTGGTCATAGCCTGTGGTCGCATGATAGATGAAGCTCGTGCTTGGAGCTTGTTCACGCAGGGATATTTTCATAAAGGACCTATAGGTTTGTTTGTGGGATTCCAGTAGGGAATTGAGGAGCTGCTTCAGCTCGATAAGGGAGAATAATGATCCTTGACTGGGAGGTTAGCGGACCCTGCCGAGGCAGAGGTAGGGGGTCTGCATCACCCTTCAAGATGCACTCTTTTCTCCAAGGGTGCCACTCATCTTGGAATAGTTTTGGTAGTTGTCCAACCCATGGATTCAACACTCCATTCAAGCGACCTTGTGAGAGACTAAGGGCTTCTAAGGAATAAGGACCCTGCCTTATTGCACACCCCTTAGAAATCTTCGTGAGTGACTATCTCAGTCTTCCCTAATGGGATCTTGGATCTCTTGAACAAGGTAATCGTTAACTTACAATTCGAGCCACAATGGGAGTTCTAGTAGGCTATGATAAGGATGTTGCCACACCTCTCCTTCAATATCTTGTTATTGTGCATGGCGCCTTTACTCCTTATGTGAGTCATATTCGCAAGCAATCGTCATCCTACATCCATCAATGAAACATTGTCAATAATCCATAAAACATATCATAATATACCTGATCATATGTCACATATGCATAAATGAAATACTCAAACCAATACAATCCACTCCATGTCTTAATCCATAGTCCAAGGAGGTCCATTGATTCCATCGCCATCCTCAATCTGTCAAGTGTCATGCACGCTCAGGGAAAAATCGTCAATAACACCTATCAATACATAGATATCGAATAATATAACATCATAATCCATCAACATCATCATAATAATCCATAAGCGAAGAAAACAACCATATATTAAAATCGGATCACTTGCACGCAAGTGCCCTCAAACAATAAGTGAATAAAATGTTCTCACAAGACAGGGATGTTACATACACCCCCTCTTGTTTTAATCTTCATCCCGAAGTTGTACAGTATATAAATGTAGTGTATAAATAATCTGACAAGATCTATATGTTTAACTATTAAATAAATATGAAAACCACTGGCGCATATCATATGTGTCCTCCCAAGTAGCTGACTGATGACTATAATTGTCCCACTGGACCTTGACCTGATCGATTGTTCGACGCCGAAGTTGTTGAATGTGATGGTCCCAAATTTGGATTGGATAAGCCATGAGTGCACCCTCATTTGACACCTGCAAGAAAATCATGTCAATCACATGTGTAGGATCACTAACGTAATGTCTCAAAATAGATACATGAAAAACATCATGCATATGCCTCAAAGAATCAGTCAAGGCTAGTCGATAGGCCATGGGCCCTTTCTTTTCCACAATTTCAAAAGTTCCCACAAACCTAGGAGAGAGTTTATCACCCTTCCCAAACTTAATTGAGCTCTTGTGCGGTTTGACCCACACGAAAAATTGGTCGCCAACTTCACAATTATGGTGAGCGCGATGCACATAAGCATAACTCTTTTGTCGATCTTGCGCTTCTTTAATCCTTTGTCTTATTGTTTTCATTTGTTATTCCATTTCTTATATCACTTCTGGTCCTACCAGGACCCTATCCTCAAGTCAATGCCATCTCAGAGGTGTCCAACATGGTTTAAATAAACTCAAATGGTTCCATCTTAATGGTGCTTTGATAGTTGTTGTTGTATGCAAAATCTATGAGTGGAAAGAACTCTTCCCAATGATTTTGTTGGTCCATCACGTACATACGCAACATATCTTCCAATATTTGGGTCATTCTTTCTACCTACCCATCTATCTCTGGGTGATACATTGTACTAAAGTTAAGTTGGGTTCCCAAGGCCTCTTGGAAACTAGTCCAAAATCGTCCTGTAAACATCGATCCTCGATCATATATGATCCTTTTAGGCACGCCATGCAACCTCACAATATCGTTGATAAAAAATCTAGCTATATCTGGTGCCTGATACGTCATATGCATAGGAATAAAATGGCCACTCTTAGTCAGAGTGTCAACTACCACGAAAATCAAGTCGTTCCTCCTTGTCATCAATGGCGATCCCACAATAAATTCCATCGAAATGACCTCCCATTTTGATTCTAGAATAGCGTGTGGTTGTAGTAATCCTGCTGGATGTCTATGTTCAACCTTCACTTTTTGAAATTCTAGATACCTTGCCATGTAGAAAACTATGTCTATCTTCATTCCTTTCCAAAATAATAAGGGATTAAGGTCTACTCTCATATTCGTTACTCCTGGATGAGCCATGTACACTTCTCTATGAGCTTCACTTAAAATAAAACTTCTCAAATCGTTGTTAGGCAGTACATAAATCCAGTTAGTATACATCATCAATCCATCGTTGTCCAATGTATATCCTTCAAACCTAGCTACCAACATGGTGTCTCGTCTGATATTTTACTTAGCCTCTTTATACCATTCATCGTCACATTGTGTAGTTAGAATCTTTTCTCAAATATTCATTTGAAGAGGTATCACCGAAAATATGTGTGGTCTCTACCTCAATGCATCGACCACTCTTTTCATTGTTCCTTTTATGTAGGTAATCTCAATATAGTACTCACTAAGCAGTTCTAACCAACGCCTTTGTCGCGCATTCAAGTCACTTTTCATAAAAATGTGTTGCAAACCACAATGGTCTCTCCTTAGTTCGAATTTTTGTTAAATCAGGTAGTGTCTCCCCACTCTTAGGGCATACACAATGGCCAATAACTCCAAATCATGTGTTTCATATTTCTCCTCATTCTTTCTTAATTTCCTTGAGATGTAAGCGATCACTCGACAATCTTGCATCAAGACTTTGCCTAAGCCTTCCTTGGATATGCCTGTGCATACCAAAAGTTCCTCATCCATGTCAAGGAATTTTAGTATCGACATTGTCGTCAACATATCCTTGATCCTTTGAAATGCTTCCGCGCATTTCTTGGTCCATACAAACTTCTTGTTTTTCTTCTTCAATTCCGTGATCTGATTTTCTATCTTCGAAAAACCTTTGACGAACCGTCGATAATATCCTGCTAAACCCATGAAGCTATGTAATTTTGGTATGTTCATCCGTGTAGGAAATTTCATAATAACCTCTACCTTCACTGGATCCACAATGATGCCTTCATCATAGATAACATGCCCTAAGTAATGAATCCTCAATTGATACAAAGAGCATTTCCACAGTTTCCTGTATAGTTTGTTTTCTTGTAGAAATTGTAGTATCAAGCACAAATGTTCATCATGTTCTTCCATCGTCTAAGAATATATCAATATTTTGTCAATGAATACTTGAACAAACTTGTCCAAGTATTCATGGAACACCCCATTGATGAAACTCACGAACACCCCATTCATGAAACTCATTCAAGATATCCGTAACTGGTGATATCTTGATCTCAAGTCGATCTTTGAAAACACAGTCATTCCCTTCATTTGGTCAAACAAATCGTCTATTCTTGGAAATAGATATTGGTTCTTGATTGTTTCCTTTTTTAATTGATGGTAGTCAATACAGAGTCTCCATGACCCATCCTTCTTCCATATGAAAATAACAGGCACACCCCACGGTGACACACTTGGATGTATAAGTCCTAGGTCCAACAACTCCTTTAGTTTCATTTTCACCTCCTATAACTTAGGTTTCAACATCCGATAAGGTGTTATTTCTATCGGTTCAGTTCCATGTTTTAAGTCGATCTTAAATTCCATCTCTCTTTCGGGTGACAAACCTGGTAACTCTTCTGGGAACACATCCGCAAACTATCGTACTATCGGAAGGTTTTCTAATCCTTATGCCACACCCTTGTCATTCAATTCTAATATTTCATATAGCTTGCATCCTTTGTGCATGCTCTTCTATAGTTGTACTGAAGAAATTAACCTTAAGGAAACTCCCTAGTTTATTCCTACAATCACTTGTCTATGTCCCTCATCATTAGTCAAACTTAATCATTTCATCTTACAGTTGAGTATCACCTCATGCGATTCCAACCAGTCCATACCGATCACAATGTCATAAGATCCTAATATCATGATGTACATGTTGGAATTAATTACAAAATCTCCCAGATTAAGGCTACAGTCCATAACCTTTCCTACAACCTTCTTCTTGTCACCCAAAGACATTTCCATGTAGCTAAACGCACCCTGTTCGACTGCCTTTACCTTAATATTTTTCAGCATTGCACTGGAAATAAATCTCTCTATAGAACTGGGACCTATCAAAATACTATAGGTATGGTTGGAGATGGTACCCAAAGTCTCGAGTAGAGTAGACTGGTGCTCATCCTGACGATTAATCATCACTGCACGAATTCGATGGGCCTTGGACAAATCTCCAACTGTAGTGTGCTCGACTGAACCGACTACTCTGGTCCTCTCAACCAGACAGTCACACTGGTATTATGGCTCTCCACATGTCCAACATTCGGTCTTTGGTCCAGTACTCTTGGTCCCCAAAGTAGAAGCTGACAACCTACTAGCCTGAAACCATGGTTTGTTCTACTGAACATGCCTAAACTGTTGTTGTTGCAGACAACACTATTGCTAGTGTTGTGTTCCTCTATAGGGAGTCCATTTCTAAGGAGCTGGTCATCATGTTTTCATGAACGTGGATCCTCTGGGAGTACCTAGATACCCTGATGGATGTCTAACTGGTGTCTGATGTTGTTGTGTACTATATGTCACATCATGTAATGTCTGGGGCATTAGGATCCTCACCTTTGCACGGATTTTGACATTAAGGTAGAACATAAACTTGTGGACCTTGAACTTCTTATTGTGCAGATGTGGAGCATACCTAGGAAATCCATGAATTGGGCCTCATACTTGGGCACCATACAACCACCCTGTCGCAAGGCATTGAACTCATTGAGCTAGAGCTCAATGAATTCCTTTGATAAATACCTCTCCTAGGGCCGTTCCTTAAACATTTCCCATGACACATGTTCGAAGACCATGTTTAGTTGTGGTAGGAGTGTCTTCCACCACAGAAGAGAACTCCCCTTTAGCTGAAAGACCTCCATGCATACTTTCATGTTGGAGGTGTAGTTGCAAAGTGTTAAGAACATCTCCATGTTCTCCAACTATGCCTCGGAGGTTGTGCTATCCCTGACACCCAAGAACTCGTAAAAACTGACCTTATTGATTTCTCTTTGAATGCTACCAGTACCAACTGGGGTGCGTTGTGGATCCTTAGGGGGTATAAGTTTCTTGGCCTCATCTCTATCTAGCTAGTTAATCAAGGCCTCTGACATCCTCTGAAAGGACCTCATCAACCCATCCACATCCCCCACAAAAATCTACTCCTGTTCAATGAATTGATCTTCTCCTTTAGGGTTAGACCCCTCTTGCATGGATGCTACTGGAGGCATCACACCTCCTCCCCTAGCACAACATCGTCTACCTCCACAACGTCCTCTAACCATGATTACCTACAAGGACAAATAAATTTAATTAGCGATAAATTATTAACCAAGTGTTTTAATAAAGTGGAAGGTTTAATGATCCCAAGTCACTGGGTTGAACCTGGCTCTGATACCGTAAGTAAGGACCCCTCCATTACGACTAGTAAAGCGAAGCACAAAAGGATTTTTTTTTAAGGCATTAGGAAGTTAACATCAAAAGTAAAATTCATAGCAACACATAATCTACAACATCATAAGTAACATCATTACAAGATACTCTTCATTGTAATCAATAACAACACAACCAACGCATCAACATAAGTGATGGTGACACAAAAACAAAAATAAAGATGCAGCTCAACTCATCACAATCAACTTAAAACAATTTATAAAAAATGATTAACCAGATTCTAAATATTAAAATGATTACCCGCCTAACCTACCCTGCAAGGTTAGGACCTCTAGGACACATAAGCAATGCTCAAGCCCGGGATTCATCCAATTGATTTTGAGCATTTAAGGTCTCATGTATGGCGACTATTCTGACGAACAAGGAGGTATCTACATCCCACTTACAAAATCAAGGCGTAAACCAACAATCTCAATCAATCAACATCATTATTATTCAAGGTGCAAGATAAATCTACTTATTTTACATGGCACAAGAAAATATAACTACATAATCAATCAAAGTTCAACATTTATTTCATGGTGCGCAAATGATCTAAATTACTGAATTAATCATAAATCGGCATTATTTCAAGGCGTGAGAGGAATCAAATTTCTAATTTAGTCACACATCAACACTAAACATCCAAGGTGCTACAAATTATTTTGCAATATACATCGATCAAAACACGTGAATAGCCATCTAGAAAATTCCATAAAGATTCCATATTCAATAACATGTATCCATTTCATTGATGCATAAGCCATCATCAAGAATCTAACCTTAACCACATAATCAATAACCTACACAATTACCATCTATCATTAATCATCAAGGAATGACCTAAGGATAAATTTTTATCAATAGGAATGATGCAATTAGTTCCTATGATCAATCAATCGATAATTCAACTTAGTAAAACAATAACGCTTGATTTCTAAGCGCATTAATCATCAAAATGGAACCCATGAAATACTTGTCATAAAAATTTACTCAATATTACAATACATTATTACCAATACACCTTACACATGAATTTGAAAAATAAATTCAACTTATTAAGTGTATTCCTAAAGGGGGAAAATTAAATGCCTAAGCATATGATGGGGTAGAAGAGATTCTGATAACCATCGTAATTATTCGATAAAACTTACTACACATGAATGAAGGAATAACATTCAATAAGAAATGTGTATAATTGTAAAAACAAAGTTTAGGGTGCTTTCTTTTATTTCTCATCCTCCCCACAATACGCTATTATATGATATTACAGTTATTTTTAAATTGAACCTTATTAAGTCATTCAATGTATTAATTAAGCATTGTCCAAGTTCATATCCCATGTAATCATGTAAGATTAAATAAAACCACAAGTAGCTTACGTATAAGTTGGTAATGACTTTAGGTATAATCCACTAAATAAATAATTTGTTAACTAAACCCATACACCTATATGTAGCAACTTAACCTTATCAAATGGATTAGTTCACTGATAACCATTAAATTTTTATTACATAGGTCACATCATTATAATAAAAATTACTATGGGTAAGTATTCTTACAAACCAAAAACGCAAGGAGATAGAGTATAATTTCGTGATGCAGACCCCCCCTTCTCCCTTCAAGGCTTCTGACCTCCTGGTCAAGGATCGATCAAGATTCTGAGTCAGATCGACTCTTTGGGTCTCTGCTAGACCCCAAAACCACTTACACAGGTCCTTTCTCCAAATGTGCAGGTCATTTGAGACCCACGGGCCCTCTCCTAAGCACTATTAAAATCTGAACACCTGGCAAGCGTTGACTCTTCTCTGGATAAGCCCCCCTTTTCCACGTGACCACTGGTTGTGACCACACCCTTAACCAAAAGGAACTTCACAAAATTGTAGGTTGGGTAATCGCGTGTAATTCAGCTCTGACTCTCGGATTTTTGAACTCATGAATTGGGGCCTAGCTTGTGCTAGCTCCTCCCTTAATCTTTGGTGATGTGACTCCTCGCTATAACCTGGAGCCAATCTCTTGAGTGCTTTGTGGTTTCGCGTTTTGCGTCTCCAAAATATTTGTTTGATCATCCTCCCAATTTCCAAACTCTGAAATCTAGGCTCCACTCATGTCAGATCAATGGTCCACAATCCATGTGATCTGACGGTCCTGCTTTCTCCTTCGCATTTCAGGATTTCGCAGTTCAGATATTTGGAAGACTGTGCACCTCCCTTCTCCCGATTCCTAATTTTGTGATTTCGTTAGATCAACGGTCTAGATCCCTCCAAGATCCAATGGTTGGGATTAAATTGAAAACTTATATTTCACGAGTTTTCTTACCCTATGCACTTCCAATGATCTAGGGGATCAAATTTTGCTCAAAAATTCAAAGTGCTCAGAATTGCTTCAAATTGAACGGGAGCGCAGGCCTTGTCATTATGAACCTAAGGCAACTCGTTTGGGTTCAAATGGATGTCAGGAGAGAGAGATATCACATTCTATTCAAAACGAGAAACATGCAAAAAAAAGGGATGCTGACTCTACAATCCGTACAGTCTATATGGATGCTGATGTGGCATGTCCATATGACACATGGCATAGCTGAATTGGCAGGACTATATGACACATGGAATTCATTGGTTGACAGATGTGGACAAATGATATTGCGACACGTAGCAGATTTTGGTTGGTTGTACGGTGCCACGTGGCCCAGTCATGGGATGCCACGTGGCACCCTATTATTGGTTGGTTGTATAAAATTTATTCAGAGTCCACTGGATTCGACCCCATGACCTCCACCCACATGCAAGCCTTTGCAAAGTCCGCACTACCAATGCGCCACCATAGTAGTTGTTACTATGTAATAGTTTTAAATTTATTTGAATTTGCATATGTGGATGGTTGGGGCGCGTCTAGGCTAGGGGCCCCCGATCATATATACCATACCATATGACTCTTGGTCATACCATTGGCATGCACATGGATTTGTATTGTGGTTCAAACGGTTATACAACCAATGCTTGCCACTTGTCCATTATCTATTCGCCTTTGAAACAGAGCCTGTTTTGCATTTGTGCATGGTCACATGACCCTTATTACCATAGCCTTGGTGGTTAGGGGCTAGGTGCACCCATAACCATTCTACAATTCGCATCGATTGTGCAGTTGTGCTCGGTGCTGGGTTTTTCCACATAAATGTGTGTGGGGGCTAGGTTGAGGCAACAAGGGTGCATTTTGGTGATCCAGAGACAAGAAGTTTGAAGGGGAACTTCTAGGAAGCCTATCTTCTTCAATTTTTGGCCAAACGAGGTGCCGAAAAAGCCTAGCTAGGGGTTTTTGGACGTTTTGAAGCCATTGGAGCCATCTATTTGGAATTTTGAGCATTGTAAAGAACATATTTGAGCACTTTTAGAAACTAATACAAAAGATCCATTGGAAGCTGGACCAGGAGATGTAGCCCAACAGAGGGGTGAACTCCTTTATCATTTGTTGTGTTATGTGTTTTCTGTTCACTGTTTATTGTTGTTGTTTATATGCATCTTGAATGAGTAAATTCTATTAAAGTTGTGTTGCAAAATTGATCCATTTGCATTTTAACACATGAATTAAATTTTGCAAATAATTTCAAGAATACAAGTCTTCTTCATTTTTAGATCATCCAAAGGGTTAAATCTCGTGCACTTACCTCTATATCCAACGACTGTTGTTTCACACGCTCATATCTAACGGTCTAGATCTAATCTCCCTTTTGGCATTCTTCTAAGTGTCTAGGCACAATATTAGACAGCTAGATCTCTTCTTCTGCAGTTGATCCGACAACAGTTCTCACTCCCCTTCCTGAGATTTCGCTTCCTCCGAAAATTTTGATCTCCCAAACACTTCTTGAATTTTCAGGGGCTTCATCAAACTCATACCAAAGGATTTCTTGAAAATAAATTATGCACGCCCTCCTGGTGTCCCTCTGTTTTGATTCTTCGACTTCTTGCAGGGTCACTTCGACACTTAGTCAAATCTCATATCTGTACACTCCTTGCACCAGATATTTACGCAAGGTTTGAATTCTTGCGGATGACTGTGCATGGCTTGCACTAGTCTCTTTGCAGTCCTTTCAAAGGGAAAGTTTCATGCTATTTCTTCTAAGCTTTAGGATCGAATTAGATACAGTAAATGCACTCCTTGCACCAACTTAACAGAAGAGAAAACAAAGGAAACTCATACAAACATTTCACAATGTCATAAACTCATAGAGAGATTCATTCATTAATGAAAGAAACAATAACAGGAAATTGCAAACAATATTCACACCATACATTGGATCAATTTTCCTATGTTATCTTCATTCAAAAGAAAAAATGGCTACAACTAAAATCAAACAACAATTACAACTTAGAATTATCCTACTAGCTCGAAGTAGCCTCATTTGGGTGTACAAACCTATCTTTAATTTAGAGGGTCCTTAGGGTTCCCTCCAAACTACTCATTTTCTTGAAATAAACTAACTACTACCTAATTCTGTTACATTCACAACTAGGAGTGAAAACGATCACTCATGATCAGTAACTAAAATCCTCAGTAACTACTAGTGGTTTTTAATTCCAAAACGGTTCTCAGGGATGAGTTTTCCTTCCATGCATGCTCATTGACGTTGCTGATGATTCTCCTGCATCATTTTGCATGGGATTCCTCCACACACCAAGGGTAAGTACTAGCATACAAAAATGTGGAGTTTCGTCCAAGAATGAGCTGAGAATTTCACGAATCACTGGGTAGTTGGTATGTATGAAACCATAGAGAAAATCAAGGGTAAATTAGTAGGGAGAAAATCAAATTTGTTGGGCAAGTGTTGATGTGCAAAATGCAGAGGAAAACATGGGAAATCATAGGGTGAAAATCTCATGAGTTGGGAAAATGTTGATGTGCAAAATGCAGAGGAAAACATGGGAAATCGCAGGGAGAAAATCTCATGAGATGGAATTTTTTTTTATGTGCATTACGTAGAGGAGATCAAGGGAAAACGAAGGGGATACACCTTTTATAAAATCGCTAAGAGAATAAATCTCAGAGGATACACAATTTATAAAACATTGAGGGAATAAATCTCATATGGATACACAGTTTATAAAAACGTTGAGGGAACAATTCTCAGAAGGATACACAGTTTATAAAAATGTTGAGGGAACAAGAAATCTCAAAGATTTCTCCTTGATCAATTTGTTGAGGGTATTAGGAAATTGCGAGGTTTTCTCCTTGATCAATTCACTAAGGGTATCAAAAGAGGGAATATGACATGAGAGAATGGATGCTGAGCGAATTTTATTTTTCAAAAAAAGCAGAGGACATCAAAGAAGAAAAACACCCAGAGAAAACACATTTTTGGGTGAAATTGTGCAAGAGAAAAATCACATAGCAATTTCTCGTGGAACAATGCAGAGGTTAGATTTGTGAAAAGGAAGAGTTATTAAAGGTAATAAATTTTAGAGGATTAACTTGCAAACACAGAGGTTTTACTTTGTAAAAACACAGAGAATTAATACATAATTTGCTGAGCAAACTAGGAAATAAAATGTAGAGAAGTTTCAATCATAAAAACACAAGGGAAAAAGGGGTATGCTCTCAAGACCTCTTCCCAAGGGTGCAGAGGTAAATCTATTTAATACTAGCAATCTAGTAAGAATACAAAATGAATAAAAAACAAGAGAAACACAATCATCTCAAGGTAAATGCCCAAACAAATGGAAAATTCGTTTATAAACGCAGAGGTAATAAATCGTAGAGGATGCAAAATGTTATAAAGTCACATAGGAAGCATTCAACAATCACACGTATTCAAAAGGCCATCACTCAATAGAATAATTATAAATACCATACATACAATAAAAAATTAATACACTGCAACACAAAATGAAAATAGCCTGACCAACGAAGATAGGCTTGATGACTATTCTTGGCGACTGGTGTTCCCTTCCTTTGTCCTCTTTCTAACTGTTGAGACTTCACCGGTACCTCCCAACCAACACTAGGGGTACTCTTCCCCCCCCTTATCCCCCTGAACTGCAAAGGGGCCATGCAAAAACAAAACTAGAATCCTCCAATCCCTATCTCGCCTCGCAAGGTATATCTGGGTATCAAGTAGAACCAGTCAGAATTTTGACAAAATAACCTTACTCATAACCAGTGTGATGCATTAATCATCTCAACCATTTGTTTTATAGAATTTTCTTAGTGACACCTTGCCATTTTCACATTTAATTCATTTTTTAAAAAGTTAATTAGGAATTATTCCCCCCATACACTTGTCACCCGTTCCCTTTGTTGCATAAGTAAATCCTTAATTTATTTTATTTAAAAGTCAATTTCTCTCATCCATTCTAAAAGTGCTCCTAAAATCACTCCTAGTTGTCCCTTTATTCCCTTTATTTCCAATTAATGACTGACGCCTTTCTAAAACGGAGTTGAGTTAAAACAAGAAACTTCTCCTAGTTAGACTATTGTTAACTAGACTCTAGATTCCTTTCTATGCGTACCCTTTCCTTTAGCTTTATTCCAATTTTACCTTAAATTCCAATTTGGTAAATACTTGCACAATGTGTATTAACTCACTCTTTAGATTTATTTTATTTTCATTGATTTATTAAATTGATTTATTTCATCCCCTCATTATCTAATTTATAAAATTAGTTTTTAGTATTCTCACTAACTTAAACTTAGGCTTAGTTAAATTTTTATTTGCAAGAGCTTAGACCCTTAGGGATTATGATTAATACATTCATTCTTTATTTAATTAATTAATCAATTAATTAATTCGGCAGTGCTCAAGATTTTAGAAGGTTTAACATTCTCTCAAAGTTTTCTAGGCCACTTATATTCTTTGACTCATTTTTTTTAAAATTCCACGACATGCCCTTAAAAATGCACTCTGTGCTCCAAGGGTGCTACTCATCTTTGATTCAATTTTTTTAATTTCACGACGTTCCCTTCAAGACGCACTCCATGATACAAGGGTTTCACTCGCCTTTGAATGGTTTTGATAATTTTCCAACCCCTGGAGTCAACACTCCGTTCGGGAGACCTTGTGAGAGACTAAAGGCTTCTAAGGAATAAAAACCCTTCCTTATTACATGCCCCTTAGAAATATTCATGAGTGACTGTATCAGTCTACCCTCATGGCATCTTGGACTCTCAAAATAGGTAATCGTTAACCTACAATTAACGCCATGATGGGAGTGTCAGTAGGCTGTGACAGGGATGTTGCCACACCTCTCCCTCAATATATGGTTATTGTGCATGGCCCCTTGAATCCTTATGTGAGTCATATTAGCAAGAAATTTCCATCCTGCATCCATCAAGGAAACACTGTCAATGATCCATTAACAACATCATAATATATCCGATCATATGCAACATAAGCATAAATGAAATAATCAAAGCAATACAATCGATTCCCTGACTCAATCTGGAGTCCAAGGAGGTCCATTAATGCCATCGACATACTAAATCTATCAAGTGTCCTGCAAACTCAAGGGAAACTTTTCAGTAACATCTATCAATACATAGATATGAACTAACATAACATCATAATCCATCAACATCATCAGAAGAATCCATAAGTGAAACAGACAACCATATACTAAAACCGGATCACTTGCACGCAAGTGTCCTCAAAGAATAAGTCAATAACATGCTCTCGCAAGAGAGAGATTATAAAAATTAACCCATGACATAAGTACATTATTTAAAAAAATAATTCATACAAATTAAAATATATAATTAGTACCTGATCCAACTCAACATCTGTAACATCCTTCTTTTGAATCTTCTTCTTCATCAAACTCGACATATGTATAATCATTCGGTTCAAATAGGACGTTGAAAGGATTGATGATATCATCATCATCATCATCATCATCATTGTAATTTTCAAGAATATTTTCATCGACATCATCATCAATAACTGCATTAATGCCTCCTATATCTGGTTCATCTTCTCTATCTTCTTTGTTTGTCAACCCATGATCTTCTGACTCTGTCTGATCTTGCACGTCATCTTATTATTCAATATTATCTTCTTGTTTTACATGAGTATACTTAACTGGCCTTCCTCTTGGATCATATGTAACAAAAAATGACCAATCCCTCTTACCCGGAACCTTTGAGTAAAAGACTTTTTCACATTGGATTGGAAAAACATAGTGATCATGTCCTCTTTCAAACATCATTGTTTTAATCATCGGAAATCCATTGGCATGTTGAATAACAGTTTTTTCTTCATCACGTTCATGCATTCATAACCTATACCATTTGACGTCGAATATAACTAATTTGAAGGAATTAAAGTCACACTCAAGTATATCATTCAAATAACCATAGTATCTATTTTCAAATTCTCAGGGATGTCTGTCACTCCTAGAGGAAACATTAGTGACCTAGAATACTGCAGCTATCCCAATATCAAAAGTTTTATTGGTTTCATCCAACTGTTTGATGCGAAATTTACGGCCATTGCACCACATAGCCTTGTGGAGTTTCAACTGTAATATGCCATACATGTAAAAGATGAATTGTTAAATAATAAACATATTTATATAACTTGGAAAGTATGTACGAAAATACACACATATAGTCACATTAATATAATATAAAATAGTTGAATAAAATGGGTGAATTTTCTTTCCTCTCCATCTTTCAAACCATATGCTAAATCAATTTCCCTCTGTGTAACATTGGCATCACTTTTACGACGAACGTCTTTAACCAATCCAGATAGTTTTTACCATGATAACCTACCACCATGATGTTGTTTACATCTTTCAATCCATAGATTCATCTAGTCAAGATTGTTTGCAATGTATAAATGTAGTTCATCCCAATCTTGAGCAATTGAATAAAAAAATCATAATTCACCAATATTAAATATTAGTTATAACCATGGTAAATATTAGTAATTGATGAAATAATAGATATTAATATATTAATTATTATGATCATATACAAAAAAAATATTATATGTATTAATATAAATCACCACAATTATTAATATATTGCCTCTTAGTTTTTTCATTCTACCTTTCCCCAACACGTGCTTCTGAAATTTATTTTTTTTGATGGAATTCACATCCCAAATGCGATCCATTGCAAGAATGAATGGAACTACTAATTTAGGAATATATTGACTCATATACACCATGGATTGATATACCATATATCCCTCCACCATAGAACCCTCATGACATGCTCTTTGTCTAACCAAAGCATTCAATGATTTCAAGTGCCTCTCCACCATCCACATTGACCTTGTGTGTACAGGTCCACACATTTCAATCTCCTCAACTTGGTGTATGAGGTAGTGTTCTATTGAGCACTCAACACACCCTAAAAATCCTTTTTCAACCTTTACTTTTTGGGTACCACTTGATCTGTTGCACTGTTTAATTTGACCTCAGTATAAATTGTTTTTCCTTGCTTATCATTTTGTTTTCCATTTTGGTTTTTAAAGTTTTCTTGAACATGCGAAGATATATAACTTAAGGACTAACATCTAAATTAAATATTCGGAAGTCAATACTTTTCCCCGATGCGCTTAAGGAATTTGACATCGGAGAGGATTAGGCGAAAAAGGGTAAAATAAAACCACTCGATAAAACCGCAATCTTCGATCGCCGATCACCGATCTTCATTGGCGTCGACAAATGGAAGTTTTATTTTGTGAACAATCTTCGCCAAGGATAGAGCTGATAATCGATCCCTCCAGCATCGATAAAAGGTTAAAGGAGTAAGATTTTACGAAGAATGAAATAATATCGGTGATCACTGATTTCTGAAACTTTTCTGGTATTGGGAGGTTCCAAGGACGAGGACCAACCAAGAAACTATGCATTAGTTTTATTTCCAAAATCTGATCCCTAGTCCTTGTTTGACATCGACAGTCCCATGGACAAGCTTAGTTTACCATGCTCAACTTAAACAAAGTCCTGAGTCTGACCATTACCAACGAACTGAGTTCTAGATCTTTGTTACTATATGTTCCGAGTCAGTGACACCATGTCATCATCTATCGGCGTCAGAGTTTTTTTTGAGAGGACGTCAACGAGAACATACATAATGATACCATTGATTCCCAATCTGCCAACTAAGAAAGCGACGTGATGGGACGTTTATCTCTTATATACGATGGATCCAAAGCATTTAACAAACTATTTAATTCCAAAATATCCTGCATTAGTTGCTAATACGAGCGTGAATCAAAGGACCATTTGAACCTATCGATACCATGAATCATCCCCTGCACCCCTGCCATCAACCCACGTAGAATTTAATTGTAGAGATTCAACGATAGGTTGTTTTTAGTTTCACTCATCACTCGAATTGATTGGTTGATACGACTGGTAGGATCTTCCCCATTAAATCCTCTTAAGTCATTGTAAACAAGACTATTCTATGCACAAAGAAGTTCAGAACATCCATAGGAGTGGGATGAGAAATACGGGTAAAGCTTCCAAGGTCCAGTGAGTATCAAACAACAGTTTTAGCAAGAATTACAGCTATGTACCGACCTATAGATGTTTAATTCTTCTCTTCATACATTTTATTCAATGCCACTCTTTATACATGCATAAAGGATCGTTTTCAGTTGCAAGAAAAATGCCTCCGAAGATACTTACCACCGAGAAATCTCCAAGAGCTCCAAAGATAAGTGAATCATAGAAGGGGGAAGGCTCTTCCCCATTGGTTGCAAAACAATTGGAATTTTCTCCAAAGTCGGTGCTTGTCATCAAAACATCCACCAAAAAGGATTTCATTTAGCCCCTAGCCTTTGGAGACATAAAGTTGAACATTGGGACCAATATGGTATTCCCGCACTGGGAAGCACTATTCAAGAAAATCAAGCGGGATGAATTCCTAGAATATACCTCGCAGAGTGATCCTGATACAAGGAATCTCGATGATGAATTCCTCCCAAATGTTCGAAATGATTATCTGCACATGGTATCGAGCAGGACTCCAATATTCCCCTATATAGAAATATTGAAGTGTCTTATCGATCACACTGACACAAAAAGATGTTTGATTAATGAAGATAATGGCAAGTGCGTCTGGTTTTTCCTTCCATTGGAGGTTCAGAATTACTACAAGCTTAGGGAGCCAGAGGAGAGGCTAAACATTGATTTTTATGTAAGTTTTTGTGAGAAAGACGACACCAACAAAGTAATGGCTTCATGGTGGAGAGAAGAAAAAATTTTCACCAATCGGACCTCCGACTGGTATTATATATCTAACTTAAGGGAGCCGTACATATATCTAATGGCCCTCCTCTATCGACTGTATGGGGAGAAAGACTGCTCCAAGTTTTCAGAGGCTTGGATTCCTCTGGCACATATTGTAGCTATTGCTAGAATAGGTTTCAACTGGGGTGCCATCATCTCCAAACAAATGAGCACTTGCATATGACAGGCTCAAACACCAAAGGAAGGAGAGACTCCATCTTTCTATATGGCATCTTATCTATTGGACGTCATCCGTGCCAAAAATGCCTTTGTCGGAATGAACTTAAACTGGCACACCTCAAAACTCACGGTCCATGTATATTTTAGCATATTATGGGAAAATAGGTACAATAAATCCTACTCTCTCATTTGTAATCAATTTATCACGTGAATTCATTCTTTATTGTTCAGGAAAGAGTGCCCAAGACTATCGAATGCAGCTAAGAGAATTATATAAAAATTTGTCCATTGGTACCTAGATGAGCATGAAACCTACATCAGGGTTTTCAATGTTACCAGGGCACCACATCTATTACCTGTGTATGTTCCCAACCGACTAGTAGTTAGTGAAATTTGTTACCAGACCATCCTACAAGGTTATAATGCTACTCTGGTAAAAGATAAGAAGAGGGAATTCATACCTTACGGGTTTCATGTTGGTTTCTACATGGTAAAGGACACTACTCAGTCCAAGAAAGAAAGGTTAAGCCAATTGGAATCCTGATTCCAAAATAGCCTCTTTCACAAGAATGACCCAAAAGATTTATTCCCAAGGCATGCGTCCCAAGTATCTTCCTGCTAGCCATACACCCATGACAAGTTTGAAGATGAGATCTTCATCGAAAATGATCAAGATTGGAATGAGGTGATGGTGAGGATGGCTGAACCTAAGGAAAATAGGTTCAAAGATATGAGCTTGGATGAGCAAGAAACAGTCCTAGAACAGATGACTCAAGAGGTTGTCAGGGCTAGAGAAGAAAGGGTAGCATACAAATCATTATAAGCAGTGGAATCTCCCCAAGAAGCCACTAAAACAATAGGGATTGCCTAGGTAACCCCTGTACAAGATAGGAATTCTCCTGAGGCTCAAGCTAGACGGGAGAGGGGGGCACTCATGTATCAACAGGCCCAGGAAGTGATGAAGCGGATGCAGGATAACCCAGACCTCATCAGGTTTCCAAGGCTTCCGAACGATATCCCAGAAGAAATCTCGGTGGGACCAAGAGACCCTTATTTCATAAACCTGGATAACATCAATGGATCAGATGATCCTGAATCCACGATACCACTGACAAAATGGTCGACAGGTGTGATGAATTAACCAGAGACAGGTCGGGTATCAGTGGAAACAAGCATGCCTAATCCTTTGAGTGAGTTTATAAATATATATAGTGATGATGAAAACCCAGAGGCATATCGTGGGACCCCTGAGCATGTCTAAGAAAAAAAGGTCCTGAGAAGATTTCTTCTTTTGATCTCAGGGTCCAAACCTAGGAAGTCCCACAAAATGAAATAAAATTCGAAAGTGTTCCTAACAAAATGAGGCCCAAAGTGCCATATATCCGAGCCGACAATCCGAAGGATAATTCAAAACCAAATGATCCAAAGGAAGGATCCCCACTAAAGGAAATCGACGATTCAATGGTCGATGAACAAGTAAGTATCGAGTCTTTTCCCGATGCCTCTATTCCACTCGATACTCGGATCCACGAAAAGTGATAGGCAGAGGTCGGGGCTTTGGGGCACAACGTGGAAGTTCAAGAACCTAACCTTGAACAGATACACACCACTGGGAATCTGGGAAACACACTCACGTGGGGTGATCAATAGATTCTTGAACCTGTAGACGAGGTAGCTGATATTTATGAAATATCCTATGATCGAAAGAGGAAGGCCATATTCCAAAGAACCACAAAGAAAAAATGGATCACGTTAGATCGCTCCATCCTCATCACTACAGAGGAGAATTTTATAAACAAAAAAAATTCCAGAACACATGAGCTCATCGACGTGGGGATGTCGATCTCGGATGCCAGCCTAGATAGAGCCAAACTGGATGAAAAAGAGTTGGCTGCCGCCTTGAAGGAACTAGAACATTTGCACCATCTAGTTGAATACTATAAGGGAACCACTTAGACCGTGGTATACCTGAGAAGAAGACTGCAGTATACCTGAGAAGCGAGTTCAAAGAAGCTTACAATATGTTCAAAAAGGAGTGGCACCTTTTCACTGTGAAAATATTTGAGCTCCAGGAAGACACTCTCATGGCACTCGCAATGTGCAAGGACATGGAGTGGTGGTATGAAAGGGTGCAACAAGCCGTAGAGAGAATCAAATACATTGATGCAGTCCAATAGGGTAGAGAGAAAGAATAACACGGCATATGGATGTTGAGCAAAAGAAGTATTGATCGCATGAAGTGATCAGCTGAGTATTGGGCTAAAATTTCTTAGGAACGACACCAAGAAATTCAAGAGAAGTGGATCAAGTGCAAGAAACATTAGGGTAAAATTTAAAAAGAAATAAAGGACATCAGACTCCCCGAGTTCGACACCCCTGATGACTTCATCAACTTGTGTGAAATAGTTGAATCACATGCCAATCAAGATTCATTATCAGTCGAAGAGCTAGCGACAGTGACTGACACAGCATCGGGCCAAGTTCAAAGATTTATGAAATATCCTATTAGAGATCATAATGCGATACATGAGTTAGACATCATTCTGGTGAAGTAACGAGTGCATGCGGTGGAGGTCAGAGGAATTTACACGGCTTCGATGAAACAACATTGATTTTCATGGGCCAAAACTTGCGAAGAACTGTTTATCAATTGGTTGGAGTATGAGACAAGTCACCCTTTCAAGTGATATCTTGAGTTGACTGTTAAAGAAATTGTTAGAAGAGGACACCACATGGTGAATTTTGTTTTGTTTAAACTACACTTAGCCATTATTTCAATTGAATTCTATGTTATAAATAAGAACGGTGACCAATTAGTAAAGGGTTGATGGTTATTGCATGAAACTCTTCTATTTTTCTGGTTTTGTTAAGAATTATTTTTGAGCTACCGTTAATAGAGAAGTCCTTGTGGACCAGAGACAAAGTTGTTTTTATCAAATGCATGTGTGATTGGGTGTGGAGAAGAATTATTTCCTTTCTTGTTTCATGAATAGATGTTGTGACAAGTAAGATTTGTTTAATCTATTTTCAAGTTATCTGGTGCAATATTTTGTTGTTATTTACTTTAATGATGAAGATGAATCATTGTGTTATCATGTGATGGATGATTAGTGTAGGTGAATTATTTTTCTTTTGTTTTATTTTTGATAAATTAAGTGCCTTAGACAGTAATCAGATGCTCACATGGTAAAGTATTAGTACTAGGCCTTGTGGTATAAAATTATCGTCTGCATGCTTGAGTAGCGGGTTATCCCAATCTTAACCTCTTTCGCAGTAGTTCGAAATTAATCCTGTTTACTACCAAGTTGGTTTATACTGGCTTACATCTCACATCAGTCCCACCCAAGAGGAAAAATACAAAAGAGATAGTCCAAACTGAAGGATGAGCCTTCACAAGAAAACATAAAGCTCATCGATAAATTGGACGGATCACAAGATCTGGAGAACCATTCCACCATTAAATGCTGCAGAGTCTAATTGGGCCTCAGTGGAAGGTTTGGTTCCTTATTTTGAATTAAGGTATTTAGGACCCTTCAACAGAATTGGCACTAGAAGGAGGGCCAAGAATGAATGGCTGAATACATATTTCACATAGTATTTCAAACAACCTATAAATTCATAATAGCCCACATGCATGGCTAGTCATTTGCAAGACATACCACACATGCTGAGTACTCCTGAAATGAGTAACTCACCCCAGCTTGAGGAAGAGCGATTGTTCCCTGATATACCTTATTCTCTTCCTTACGAGGAATTAAATCAATTCAGAAGAATCACAAGATGTTATGCCTGATAGATCAGTGCATTACCCTTAGCTTCGATACTTCCTTGAAGAAAAAAAATAATAAGACCAGTGGTCGACACCCTCGACTGGGTTTTTGTGCACACCGTAGAAGACTTAAATAGATTTTGCAATCACCAAAATTGAACACACTTTGAATCTTATCCCTAAAACACCCACCGACGACGTCTCTCAACTAGAAAATTTTTTGTAAGAAGAGGAGTTTAACTCGGAGTCCGAGGATATGGAAGACAACAATGACCATGATGAATAAAGGGGGAACCCAGCTTAGAACAACCAAACTTGGTTGGCTAGAGACGTTTTGGCTATCCCAGGATGAGTACATAATATTCCTCGACACCTAGAGAAGTTGCTTCCTAAATTCGACCCCGAAACCTCAGGATTGCTTCAAGATCATTTCAAGAAGTTCATACTAGAAATCAGACTTATGAACGCCCAACATGAAGATGTAGTATGTAGACTTTTCCCATAAATGTTTGAAAATTCAGCTTCCATGTGGTACTTTAATCTACCTGTAGGATCTATAACTAGCTCGACAAAGTTTCAGAAATATTTTCTAGACAAATTTGCCGAAGAAACCACCATAGGATCTTTGATGGTTGAATTGTTCACCACCACCATGAGCTCGAAAGAAAAGGTAAAAGATTTCAATCAAAGATTCACAACCATATTAAACAAGTTCCAACTTGAAGCCAAACCTACTAAGGAGTTGCAAATCCAGGTATATTTGAATGCGCTCCCAGCCTCTATCTCCATGTTTGTGAAAAGGGCTGCCAAACAAACCCTAGCTGAGAATTTTGAAGAAGCCAAAATGGTAGAATTTCAGATGAAAGGGTGTAAATAAGGCCAAGTCTCTTTAGTTAAGAAATAATTTCTATGTTCTCCCAGGAAATGACTCCTTTTGACTATACCACTGAGGAAACAAGAAGACAAGGGTAATGGAGACATAGAGGACCTACAACGTATGGTCAAGAAATTATCAAATAAGATGATAGACATGAAGAAAAACACATGGGAAGGAAATCAAGGCCAAAGGACCTATAATCCTTTCTTTAAAAGAAATACTCTGTTCAAATCAATTGAAATTCCCCTAGATAACTTAAATATCGATATGGGTAATGTAGAATCTGATTCTTTCTGTACTTATCACCAGGAAAATCACTCCAAAAGAGACTGCCCTCTATGGGTGCATGCCATGAACCTGATGGCCAATTGATTTTTGGACGAAGTCTCCCTAACTGAATCACCAAGCAATTTAGTCATGAATGTTGCTGATTAGGAAGATATTGATCCCCCGGAAGATGCAACCATGTTGATATGGGACCCTGACCTAATCATGCCTTCCGACGACCTGTTTGAGTCTCAAGAACAACCCACATAAGTCCCGGTCATGCAAACATGAACTAAAGGTCCACTTGTCTCAAAAGACATTGTCTCCACCCAAACTCCGAAGGGTAACATAACTCCTGGTCACCCAAAATCACATTCCCCCCCCCATTAGGAACCCTATAAGCATCCATACCCAATTATCGCCCAAACATTATTACAACGTAGTTGAATATTTGAAGAGGTTAAAGGATAATATATCAGTTATGGACATATGCATGATCCCTCAGCAGAAGGATCTTCTGTTACAAGCTATGAACCTAGTAGAAAACCCTACGACTAGCAATGGTCAAGAAAGAATTTTATCTCCCACAGATTTGGTGATTAAACCAACTATAAACAACTTCTCGAAATATTAGAAGGGAAAACCTTTTGTCCCACCCTTCCTTTTGACATTTGAATTTTTCAACAGAAACCTCCACAACTATTTGGTCGATTCAGGAGCGTCTTCCAATTTTATGCCTCTATCTGTCTGCAAAAAGATAAATTTCGGCCCCCTCAGAAGTGACAAACATGTAATACAACTAGACAAAACTCAAGTAAAAGTCATGGGGGAACTCAAATATGTAATGATTATGATAGCGATGCATCCTAAATTTTTGCAGGTGATTGACATCATTGTGGTAGATATCCTAGAAGCTTATGGACTATTATTGAGTCGAGGCTGGTATGAGAAATTGAATGGATACTTTAGTACAGAATGGGATCACCTTTGGCTACCATTGAAGGGGCACACAAATATGATCAGAATTGACAAAGAAAGGTATTTGAAACATACTGTCACTGACCTGGAGACCTTGAATGAACCCTCATCAACATATTTCCATGTGCTAGGAAACAATTCATGCGACTCCTACTTTGGGAAATTTTTCCCTCTCTTATTCGACATCCCTCTCACTCAAATTTGGACCATATAGTTTGATGGATGTAAGTCGCAAGAAGAGTCAGGGGTAGGGTGCATCCTCATTGATCCTAAAGGTAAACGTCATTTCCTATCCTGTAGGCTAGAATTTGAGTGTACCAACAACACCACCGAGTATGAAGCGTTAGTACAAGGGTTAAATAAATCCATCGACTTAAATGTAAAAGAATTGAAGTTTTTCTGAGACTCTGAAATTATCGTTAGACAAGCAAGGAATACTATACATTTCAATTCCCCACACCTAAAGAATTATCAACAGGAAGTGCATAGGTTAATGGAGCATTTTGAATCTTTCAATATTGCAGCCATCTCCAGGGCAAAGAATATCCTCACTGATTCCCTTGCCACTGCCGCTTCAAGGCTATCACCTTTAGAGGATTATGAAGCCTCTCGGTTCACTGTGGAGTTACTCTACAAACCATTAGTGACTAACAACATATCTAGTTGGAAAGTATTTGAAGGGGACGAAAAAATCATAATATTTCTGACTAACTAAGATAATTTTAAGGACCTAGCTATTGATGATGAATCATTCCAGAAACAATCAATGGAGATTGATCCTCAGACGAATCAACCGAATGACAAATCAAAGTCTCACACAATACTGAAAGGGATAGCCAACTTAGAAAACCTCTTTGATCTGAAAGAGTGATTTAAAGGATCCAAAAACTTGAAGACCAAAAGTTCTTATCCCATGCATGAAATAATAAACCTCGGAACCCTGGAAAATCCCAATAATCTGAACCTCGGAAAGACGATATCCAAAGAGGAGAATAATGCCTATCTTAGACTCTTCAAACAATATCAAGATGTCTTTGCATGGTCCTACCGAGACCTAAAAACTTATGAAACTCATATCATTCAACACACTATCCCGTTAAAAACTGAAGTGAAACCCTTTCAACAGAATCTCTAAAAATATCACCCTTCCCTGAAACCTCTCATGTGTTAGGAGTTGAGGAAACTTCTAGATGCCAAAATCATATTTCAAGTCAGACATTTTGCATGGGTAGCTAATTTAGTTCCAGTAAGGAAGAAGTCTGGGGAGATCCGCTTATGCGTAGATTTTCGGAACCTCAACAGAGATTCAGAGAAGGACAACTACCCATTTCCACTCATGGAGCAGCTCTTGCAGACCATGTCTAGATCCAAGATTTTTTCTCTACTGGATGATTTCTCAGGTCACAACCAAGTTTTTGTTTCAGAGGAAGACCGTTTAAAAACTACCTTCCGAACCAAGTGGGGAACCTTTGCTTATAAACGCATGCCCTTTGGGTTAATTAATGCAGGAGCAACCTTCCAGAGAGCCATGGACATAGAATTTCGGGGATTGGTCAACAAGTGTGTAGTAGTTTACTTGGATGATGTGACCTTCTATTCGAAGAATAGAGAATATCACATCCAACACTTAACTCAAATTTTTGAAAGGTGTAGGAAATACGGTATATCTTTAAACCCCAATAAAACTATTTTCGACATCGAGGAAGGTAAGTTACTAGGCCACATTATATCCTAGGAAGGCATTCACATAGACCCTGAAAGAGTGAAGGCCATCGCTCAACTTCCATTACCTCACAACAATAAGGCTATCTAGTCATTTTTTGGGAAAATTAATTTCGTAAGGAAAATCACTCCTGATTTTTCCGAAACCATCAAACCCTTAAAAACGATGATCCTAAAAGATGTTGAATTTAAGTGGGATGATGAACGAAATAAATCCTTTAGTGATATTAATACCACTATATCCCAAGCTCGCGTGTTGCAGAGTCTC
This sequence comes from Picea engelmannii, assembly GCA_009831015.1. Lineage (NCBI taxonomy): Eukaryota > Viridiplantae > Streptophyta > Pinopsida > Pinales > Pinaceae > Picea > Picea engelmannii. Next base: position 1,253,274 of record ML778661.1, on the reverse strand, counting down.
GATTTCGACAAGGCTTTTTTCCTCTATACTTTCACCTCAGATCAATTGTTAGCTACATTTTTGACTCAAAAATATGATGAAAACAATGAGGCCTCGATGTCGTTCATGAGAAATAACCTTCAAGGACATGAACTAAATTACCCCTCCATAGATAAATAGGCTTATGCAGTTTATAAGGAAGTAAAACATTTCCAATCTTACATCCTCAAGAATCACACCAAAGTAATCGTGCCCCACCCCGCAATCCGATCTTTATTTAATCAATAGGAGATGGGGGAAAGAAGAGGAAACTTGATGGAGGTAGTTCAATAATTTGATCTAGACATAATACCTACCAAACTAGTTAAAGGAGAAGGGTTATGCAAGCTAGCAGCTGAGGCTCAAGACTAGGAAAATGAAGATCCCGGATGGGAGAATGAGATGGCACTGTCGTGTGGTGAAGCTTCATATCTTTCCCCAGGAAAAGAGTGTTGGTATGAGAGACTTACTTATCTATTGCATCATGGGACTTTCCTAGAAGACTTAAAACCCAAGCAAAGAAGATCCCTTAGGTTAAATTCTACAGAATATCGCCTCATAAATTCGTTACTCTTTCAGGTTAATTATGATGGGGTACTTTTAATATGCCTCGAATGTAGAAATGCAGATAAAGTCTTGAAGGAGCTCCATGATGGTCCTACAGGTGGACATTTCACGGGAAACACTATCGCTCATAATATATTGAGAGATGGTTATTATTGGCCCACTTTGTTCAAGTATGCTCACACATACGCTAGAAACTATAAAGTTTGTCAAATGAGTGCCAGGAGAGAAAAGAGACCAACAGTCCCACTCCAAACTGTGACTGTTTCTAGGCCTTTTGAAAAATGGGGGTTAGATATCATAGTTGAAATTATGCCAAGATCTTCAAAACAACATAAGTACATTCTTACTACCACTGATTACTTCACAAAATGGGCAGAGGCCATCCCCCTGACTCATGTAAAAGAGAAGGTGGTGATCCAATTTATAGAGAAAAAACTAATCACAAGGTTTGGTCTCCCTTCTGTCCTGGTTTTTGATAATGCAACTTATTTTTCTTCCACTCGATTGACATAGTTTTCTCTGGACAAAGGAATCATGATTAGGTACTCTACAAATTATTATCCAATGGGAAACAGGGTGGCCAAATCAACTAATAAGAACCTGGTGAGAATATTAAAGAAGATGGTTGCAGACAACCGGAGAAATTGGCATAATCTACTCCATAATGCTTTATGGGCCAATAGGGTCACACCCAAAGAAGCTATAGAGAATTCCCCATACTTTATGGCATATGGTCAGGAATCTATTCTCCCGAATGAACTTTACCTCCCTTGACTTCAACTAGACCAAGATTCCAGAGGGGAGCCTTCATTGATCATGCAACAAAGAATTGACACTCTGCTCATTCTACAAGAAGAAAGGGAAATGGGTAAGTCAAAATTTATAGCCCACCAACATATAGTGAAAAGATGGTTTGATAAGCATAAGGATAAAGAGAATAATTTTGAAATAGGAGACTTAGTCCTAAAATGGGATAGAGCAAATGAGCCAAAAGTGAAACATTCTAAGTTTCAGAATTTGTGGCTTGGACCTTTCTAGGTGGCTAAGAATATTGGGGTCGGAACTTATCGATTGCAGAATTTGAGGGGGGAACCTGATGCCTTCCCAGTAAATGTCCAAGCCCTAAAACAATATTTTCAATAATTAATTAAAGAAAATAAAAATTGTTAATGTTTTGTATGAATATTTTCATAAATGCAAAATACTTTTTTGTTGTTTTTCTTGGTTTCTGGACTTTTGCGTTTTTAAGATTGTGTTTAGCGAGACGATGGTTGACCTTAAATCACATGAAATATCTGACTTTGTTCCTAACTCATTTCTCACTTACAAACAAAAGAAGAATTAAGTGACTTGCAGTTGCTTTGAGGAGCCCTCTATCTAGCCTGCACAAACAAACAGCTTCGGAAAAATGTCAGAAGTGTCTACTTAGTGGTTTGGTAAGACCATAAGGGAAAGAAGTAAAGTTGGAAAGGAATACATGAACCCCAAAGGAAAAGATAACAAAGGATCTGGATTAACCATCTCACTTTTCAAAATAACAAACATCATCCTCTCCCATTCACTCAGGGCATTATGCCGAGATAAAAAATTGACATTATCAAAAGAGTAAATAGTAGGAGAGGGTATCCAGATATCTCCGTCGGGGCTATGGACACTTGCTGGCAGTGGAGAAGCACTGAAGAAAGTGGGTGAAGGTAACTAAAAGCTCCATGCCAGTGAATTCTTTTCTATAATTGTTGTAAAAAAGGGCATGAGTTAGGGTTATAGGAAATGAAGGAGGAATAAAGGTTAAAACCCCACGGGAAAACCCCAAAGCATCAACCAAAGAATTTAAAATGCAAAGGTAAATGAAGATATGATTTAAAATCAGTAAGGTTCTCCATTATCTTTTGCATCATTTGAGCAATGAAGAAGGAACATAGATTCTTCTTTCACCTAGTATGTCGCCATTTGTTGAGAACTCAACACACCCTAAAAATCCTTTGTCAACCTTTACTTTTTGGGTACCACTTGATATATTGCACTCTCTAATTTGACCTTGATATAAAAAATGTTTCCTTTCCTATCATTTTGTTTTCCATTTTGGTTTTTAAAGTTTGCTTGAACATGCGAGGATCTATAACTTAAAGACTAACATCTAAATTAAAGATTCGACAGTCAATATTTTTCCCCGATGCGCTTACGGAATTCAGCGTCGGAGAGGATTAGGAGAGAAAAGGTAAAAGAAAACAACTCAAGAAAACCGTAGTCGTCGATCACCGATATTCGTCGGAGTCGATAAATGAAAGTTTTCTTTTGCGAACGAGCTTCACCAAGGATAGTGCCGATAACCGATCCCTTCGGCATTGACAAAAGGTTAAAGGAGTAATATTTTACAAAGAATGAAAGAATATCATCGATTGTCGATTTCTGAAACTTTTCCGGTATCGGGAGATTCAAAGGACAAGGGACATCCAAGAAACTACGCATTAGTTTTATTTCTGAAAGTTGATCCCTGATCCTCGTTCGGCATCAACAATCCCAAGGATAAGCTAAGTTTAGTGCCCTCGACTTAAACAAAGTCCCGAGTCTGACCATTACCAGTGATCTGAGTTCCAGATCTTTGTTACTATGCATCCCGAGTCAGTGACGCCATGTTAACATCTATCGGCATCGAAGGTTTTTTCGAGAGGACATCAATGGGAACATACACAATGATACCTCTGATTCCCGATCCACCCACTAAGAAAGTGACGCAATGGGACGTTTAGCTCTCAGATACGATGGATCCAAAGAATTTAAAGAACTATTTAATTCCAAAATATCTCACATTAGTTGCTAATCCATGCGCGAATCAAAGGACCGTTTGAATCTATCGATACCACGCATAATCCCCCGTGCCCCCGCCGTCAACCCACATAGAATTTAAGTGAAGATATTCGGTGGTAGGTTGTTTTGAGTTTCACTCATCACTCGAATTGATTGGTTGATACGACTAGTAGCATATTCCCCATTAAATCCTCTTAAGTCATTGTAAACAAGACTATTTTGTGCACAAAGAAGTTCAAAACATCCATAGTAGTGAGACGAGCAATCCGAGTAAATCTTCTAAGGTCCAGTGAGTATCAAACTATAGTTTTAGCAAGTGTTACATGTATGTATCGACCTATATATGTTTTATGCTTCTCTTCATACATTTTATTCAATGTCACTCTTTACACATACCTAAAGGATCGTTTTCAGTTGCAAGAACAATGCCTCCAAAGAAACCTACCACGAGGAAATCTATGAGAGTGCCAAAGCTAAGCAAATCATAGGTGGGGGAAGGCTCTTCCCCAGTGGTCACAAAACAACTGGAATTTGATCCAAATCCAGTGCCTATCATCAAAACATCCACCAAAAAGGCTTTCATTCATCCCCCAGCCTTTGGAGACATAGAGGTGAACATTGGGACCAAGATGGTATTTGTGCACTGGGAAGAACTGTTCAAGAAAATCAAGTGGGAGGAATTCCCAGAATATACCCTGCACAGTGACCCTTATACAAATAATCTCGATGACGAAGTCCTCCCAAATGTACGAAATGCGTATCTGCACATGGTAGCGAGAAAAATTCTAGTATTCCCCTGTATAGAAATCTTGAAGTGTCTTATCGATCACAATGAAACACAAAGATGTTTGATTAATGATGACAATGGAAAGTTCATTGGGGTTTTCCTTCCATTGGAGGTTCAAAATTACTACAAGCTCAGGGAGCCGAAGGAGAGGCTCACCACTGATTTTTTTGTAAGTTTCTATGAGAAACATGACACCAACAAAGTAATGGCTTCACGGTGTAGAGAAGACAAAATGTTCACCAATCGGACCTTCGACTGGTATCTGATAGCTAACCTAAGGGAACTGTATATCTATCTAATGGACCTCCTCTGTCGACTGCATGGGGAGAAAGACTACTCTAGGTTTTCATAGGCTTCGATTCCTTTGGCATATACTGTAGCTATTACTGGAATAGGTTTCAACTAGGGTGCCATCATCTCCAAACAACTGAGCACTTGCATACGACAGGGTCATACACCAAAGGAAGGAGAGACTCCATCTTTCTATATGGAATATTATCTATTGGACATCATCTATGCCAAAAATGCCTTTGCCAGGATGAACTTAAACTGGCACACCTTAGAACTCCCAATCCATGTATATTTCAGCATCTTGTGGGAGAATAGGTACAAGAAATCCTACTCTCTCATTTGTGATAAATTTATCGCGTGAATCTATTCAGGAAAGAGTGCCCAAGATTGTTGGATGTGTCTAAGAGAATTATATCAAAATTTGGCCACTGGCACCTGGATGAGAACGAAACCTACATCGGGGTTTTCAGTGCTACCGGGGCACCACATATGTTACTTGTGTATGTTCCCGACTAACTAGTAGTCGGGGAAATTTGTTACCAGAACATCCTGTAGGGTTATAATGATACTTTGGTAAAAGATAAGAAGTGAGCCTTCATACCTTACAGGTTTCATGTTGGTTTATACATGGTAGAGCACACTACTCAAGCCAAGTAAGAATGTTTAAGCCAATTGGAATTCTGATTCCAGACTATCCGTTTTTGCAAGCACGACCCAAAAGGTTTAGTCCTGAAGCACACATCCCAAGTATCTTCCTGCTGGCCATATGCCCATGACAGGTTTGAATATGAGATCATCAACGAAAATGCTCAAGATTGGAATGAGGTGATGGTGAGGATAGTTGACCCTATGGCAACCAGGTTTTTAAGAACCAAATATCAATATAGCATAGAAAATCCTTAGAAAAAGTACTCAACGCCTTGAAAAAGAGATAATCTCAGATAATAATCCTCTTCGAGGGGGAAACCTCCTTTTACCCCACTTAAATTTTCAAGTACAAGATGATTCAAAATGAAAATGTCTCCTTGGTATATATAGGAGACTAGGAGGTATAATTACAATTAATGGCCTAAAGCCGACATAAATAAAATAACATTAC
>ML778661.1:1236850-1247654 GCA_009831015.1 Picea engelmannii | reverse complement strand
AATATGCCCCAATTAAGGGGTAATGAGCCAATATTAGGGCTTAACATGCCCCTCCCCTTGAGACAAGTGTTGTCCACAACACTTGAGTAACTATGGATGCTTCTGTATAAAATACTCATCTTCCCAAGTGGAATCTTCAGCCGATAGTTTCCTCCATTTAATGAGAAACTCTGAAATCGATCTATTCCTCAACTGGAAAATTCTTGTGTCAGTGATGGCTTCAGTCTCCAATTTAATTTTTCCTTCCTCATCAAGTTCTGGAAATATAGTTTGAACTGGGATCTTGTCACCTATAACCTTCTTTAAACATGAAACATGAAAAACTGGGTGTACTCATGAAGATGCAGGCAACTCCAATTTGTATGCCATAGTACCAATATTTTGTGACACCTTATAAGGGCCATAGTACTTTGGTGATAATTTATTATCCTTCTTGGCTTGCTTGAGGGACATATGTTTGTATGGTTGTAGTCTTAAAAATACCCCATCCCCTACTTCAAAACTTCTTTCACTACGATGTTGATCTGCTTGTTGTTTCATGCGATTCTGTGCCATGGTCAGGATGTCCTTTAAGATTTGGAGAACTTGTTGTTGATTCTCAATGCGATCTTCCACTGCTTGAACCTTAGATTTTTCTTTTAGAGAAGAAGTGATGGAAGGAGGGTGGTATCCATAAAGTGCCATAAATGGTGTCATTTTTGTTGTAGTATGAAAGGAAGTGTTATACCACCATTCTGCCAAGGGTAACCATTTGAACCATTGTGTTTGTTTATCAGAGACAAAGAAATGAAGGTAGCCTTCCAGACATTTGTTCACTATCTCGGTTTGTCCATTGGATTGAGGATGATAGGATGACCTATGAGCCAATTGAGTACTGTTATAACCCTAAATTGCACCACACATGCTTACCTGGCATCAGGCCAACTCATATCCCTTCTTTGCCAAAACATTACTGAACGACTCTTTGAAAATTCTCTTGAATAAAGGCCCATGCGCCCTAATCCATTACTGCACGCATGTACATGTTGGATGACCCAAAATAGCCCACGTGGACTGAAAAAAGCATGAAAAAAGGAAAGTTGCTGATGAAACAAAAAGCTATGGGTGAGTTAACTGAAACTCCCAGCCGTGCATGGCTGAGGGTTCGTCCAAATACCTAGCTCCTTCTAGCCTATAAAAGAAGGGGTAGGGGTACCATTTGGAAGAGGAAAAATATAGCAAAGAAACTCTACCCATTTACGTATTCCCATTGTCCCAACCCTTTAGCCTTTCCTTATGCCAAAGGAGATTCAAATAAAAGTAGTTGAAGGACAGAAGAAGAGGAGCCCAGGATCGGGTTCAAGGAGCGGTGGCAAGTCTCAACTTTTGTAAGTTGACTCTTTCAAAAGTAACAAAGAAAGTGTTTTTCCCATCCCAATTCATGAACATTTTATGGTTTGATTAGTTTATGTTTGATTTCTAACCCGTTAGTATATAAGTAGTATGCATGCATAGTTGTTGCTCGTCTTGAACGCAGGTCATCTTTGGAAGGAGTATTGTGAACAAGTAATCAAGCAAAACAAATGATCAACATCAAACACCGGTAACGAGGCAGGTTTATCTTTCCATGCATTTACTAATAAAAGGGGATTTAAATCTAGGGATGAAGGTAGAAAGTAATTTCTATTCAGTCATATCTGCATGCAAAGTCTGAAATCTATTTTCTAGTCCGTAGGGTGTCTTTCCCCAATAACAGAATTTGCGATCGTACTGGGGAGAATCTCCAGGGTTCCTATAATTTTATTTAGTTTTTTGGGTAGTTTAAATACTAGTTTTTCTTTCCTGTCTTTTCTTTTCATTTCTGTAAGGTCCGAGCTAGCAGGGAGTATGGTTTTCCATACCAACTTTCCCTGACTTTTTCTTGACTGTGCTTTTCGGGACCTATAGAGGTACATGTGGCCTGCACAAGGCCTGCACGTGTGTACCCGCTCCCTATCCTCTTACAACCCATGTGTGAAATCTAGCTGTAGAGGTTAGTAGCGTGTAGAGTTCACAGAACCTCAGAGGCAGTCATCCTCTTCCCTGTCAGAATCACACATTCTCAGGGGGTTTTCTGGAATTCTGTCTAAGTCTTGTTTGTTAATAGTCCTATCTCAGATTGTTTTTTCCTTTATCATTTTTTCTTATATTATTTGTTTTTCTGTTAGAAAGAGTATCCAAGCCTTTAAGGGATCCTGGTTATCAATATCAGTGGTCTCTTCCTGGTTTGGTCTGTCTGTTTTAATTTTTTCTTAGAGTTTGGATATACACGTGGCCTCTACAAGGTCAGCCCGCGTATACATGCCCTCTGTATTTGTTCAGCGCATGTTTGCATGCGTGTTGTTTGAGTAACAATCGCGTGCTTGTACATGATACTTTTTGTTAAGGGTAAGGCAGTCATCCTTTCCCTTGATAAGAATTATTCCTCTCAGGTGTTTTGAATCTCTGTTTGAACAGTCAGTATCTTAGGATTAATTTTACTCTTAGCTTACTTTTTCTCATAAAAATAAAAGAATTTTTAAAGGTTTTTAGACAAGTGTGAGAGTCATCGTTTTTAACAGAAAATTGCTAGTGTGTGATTTTTGACCTGATTCTTTGCGATCTGCAATTTAGGCCAGAATTGTTTTTCTTGGTTTTTTTCTTGTCGGTATTTTCCCTTTCTTGCTTTACTAGCATTTAAATAAAAAAAAAATCTCTTTTCATTTTCTTCTTTGGTTGAAGAGTGTGTTTATGCATCATTAGCTAGGGAAAAGTATTTTATTTCATAATTTTTGGTATTTCACTTAGATTATAAGTAGCTCGTAGTCGAGTGAAATTCCTTTGAGTTTGCTGTCCAAAATCTTAGAAAAATAAAAAATATTTTTTAAAAAGTTGTCGAAATTTTGCATTCAGTAAAAGTTTTGTTTCCATCTTTTTTATTCATTTTTTGCTTTTGTCTTTTACACATCATCCATTTCACCCTCATACCCCTTGACGTAAGACAAATCCATAAAAGTAACGCTAAATTTAAAATCTACTAGACTTTTATTTTTCGTAGGGTTCACAAACTAGTTCAGGACTAGGGCCTTGGATTAGGTTGGAGAGGAAACTCTTCAAGGCCATTTAAAATCAAACATTGGAGTCTAAGATAGGGAGTTTCTAAGTCCAGTTTCATGAAAGTTATCCGGTACCCCCCTCTAACACAGGGGATAAACACGAGGTCACGTGCGGAAAGGTAGTGGAGATAACCCCTCCAAAGCTAGACCAATCGTAGTGGAGAACACATATAGAGGGCTTGTTTTTGGATTCTATCATTTGCATTTGCCATGGGGATTCATGGATATCGAATCTGTTTGAGGTCCTCAGTTGTCTTCCAGACCATTTTCTCTTGATACCCTTGACAGGTTTTGGGATCAATACCCTGCTCATTGTGGTCTACCCAACTTTCGACTGTACCCGCTTGGTGACTGTTCGCGTGCTGGAAACCTAGTTGCCAATCTTTGTAGAGACATACACAGGTGACTGCAGGGGTATACAGTGGTACCTAGGACAGACATCGGGCCACTCTTTGTAGATTATCCCCAGAGGGTGCTTCCGTGTTCGAGTTGCACTTGCACCGGTAAGTTGCTCTAGTGTTGGTTGTTGTAACGGTTCTTCCAATTAATTTAGTGTTTTCTTGTCTTATCTTCGAGGGATTCTTTTGTAGTGGGTGTTACTTTTGAGCGTTTAGAATACCTTAGAGTGTCTTGGATCTTCTCACACAGTGGAGGATTTTGAGCTCCGCCGGTCACGAAGGCTTCTTGGCCTACCACCGGTTACATTGGAGCCACCCCCGCCACCATTAAGGCGGAATCTAGACCAACAAGGGTATTTTGAAGTGACTGGGTTACAAACCATTGTGCCTAAACAACCCCTAGAGGAATCAACCATTTTGGACCTTGAAGCAACCACTCTTAGCTCGGTTGAAACCCCAACCACTGATCTCTTAGCACCTTTCATTGTACCAATTCAATTTTATGTGCTCCAGACAGTGTCGCACACAACAATGGAAACAAATGTTGTTACTCCTTCTGGGAATTATTCAATTCCCACCACAGTTGTCACCACAGGAGAGATTTCATCTCCTAACCCACCATCGTCGGTCCAAGCCACCATGGTCTCGACCGCAACTACTTCGCACAGTGGTCCGAGCCCATCTTTGGTGGCGGCCACAACCCCTTTCACACCAAGTGCGACATGCTCTCTATTCTCATACGGGATGACTAGTTTGGGTACAATTCCTGTACTTTCCTACTCCACTTTACAGACTTTGGGTCTAGGGGAAGGGAGCTCTAGTGCTCCTCTGCAAGGTCACATGGGGGGCACTCCTATCCCTTTTAATGCTTTTCCTTATAGAGGAGGTCATATCCCTCCTTCATCCCCTTCACTCGGTGGCTCGCATCAACAGTCCGCCGAGAAACCTACACATAATAGTTTATTTGGAGCAGGGAGTCAAGGACCACCTTCGCATAGTATTCCAGTAGGTTCGACACCATTTTCTTGGAATGGAACATTTGGTAACAACACCTTCTCATCATCCGCTTTCCCAACTGGGGGCAACCCCATTTTTGGACAATCTACTCCTGTGCAGGGTACTATTCCTGCATAGGGGGCAACCTTAGCAGGACCTTGGAATTTAGGGAAAGGATCCGTTCCCTCCTCCAGAATGACGATCTGGGGTAATTCTTTCCACTATCAATGGAACCTTGGACAAACTACTATGCCTATCCCCACGGGATCGGCATGGGGTAATCCCTCCCAAAGTCATTCAAATACAATGCATGCCCACCAATCTATATCCTATTTGGGAAATCAACCGATGATGTCTCCACATATGAAAAATCCTTAAGTTGGCTAGGGCCATGGTTTTTACCAGAATCTAGGCCAGTAGCCAAACTTCTCCTAGCAACCTGGTGCCAGTCAAACTCTAGGTCCCTTTTTCCCTGGTTATCAGCAGCAACCTAAACTACCATTCCTGGCGACTTTATACTTTCCAGATTTGACAAGGTTGTTGAATGACCCTATTTGTCATGGTCTGTGTTGTTCTCCTATGCTGACGAAGTTTCCTTCAGACATTCCAAAGTTTGAAGCCAAGCCTAATGAAGATCCAGGAGATCATGTGACTACCTTCCGTGTTTGGTGCTCATCTAACTCATTGAAATATGACTCCGTATAGTTGTGATTGTTTCAACGTACTCTCATTAGGAGTGCCACGAAATGGTACATTGAGCTCGATTGCTCAAGATACTCTTATTTTGGCGAACTGGCGATGGATTTCCTTAACCATTTCCAGTTACCTGTGAGATACGACGCTGGCACAGATCTGCTCGCTAATTTCAAACATACAACAACGGACCATATCTCTGATCACATCCAAGAATGGAGATGCCAGAATAGTTTAATCAAGGTACCAGTTCCACCAACATTCCTGCTTGAGTGGTTCCTTAAGTCTTTGTTCCCGCAGTTATCCAAAGACGTTGCGACGTTAGGATTTTTCTCTGAAGAAGATGCCATCATGAGGGCTCAACAGTTTGAGCTGATATATTCTCAGTCCGATTTATTATACAACATCTTGCCAGATGTGCCACATTTAATACTGGATAAAACTAGATAGAGAGCTGGACCACATGCCGATGGTATTGTCGGTTCAGCACAAACCAAGCCTGTTGAGCAATTGACATAGCAGTTGCAGTAGTTATCCATACAACACACAGCGGCCAGCCAAACTATTGCTTTGGCTACTCCCCCTACCAAAACGTCGGAAGTACACACTGTGCTATCGACTAACCCAAAGGCCACCCAACAGCTTGAAGGGAAGAAAAAAAAATGAAAGAAGGGTAAGGGGGATAAAAAACCCACTGATAATGCTGTCGGGGACAACACTAAGAGACGGAAGGCGAGGTATCCATGCAACTTGTGCGCAGAAGACCACCCGACCCATCTATGTCCTCGATTTGTAGAAGCCTTAAAGTTTGTGACGTAGCAACAACCTACTGTGTTGACCAGTCCATTTCAACATGGGAAAAATCTAACCCAAGCCTCTGCAAGCACGGAAGGGGGTAGCCAAGAACCCCCTCCGCCTATGAACAACCCCGCATCCGCAAATGTATATATGGTGAAGGGTGATGCTTTTATATCGACTAGAGTGCATGACTATAGTAAACCAAGCACTTCTGAGAAGGGTAAAGAAGCTGAACTCCCATCTCTTCCTCTACAGATTGAGAAGAAGTTGGGTGAAACAATGACATGCATTCCAAAAGGTGCATTTAAAAAAGCTCCTCGTAACCCAAATGCAAGGGCCGCCCAGAACTACTCTATGGTGGAAGATTTATCACAAACCTCTTGTGTGATGTTTGCTTTGGAGGTCCTCCAAAGATGCCCTTCCCAAAGGAAAGCCTTGTTAACCACTTTAGGATCTATCGAGACTTGTAATTCGGGTACAATCATGTTGGATACAACCGACTTAAAACCTCGTCTGCCTTACCATGTAGCATTTCAGATAGTAGTGGCTTATCCCATGAAAATGTTTACTTGGAATATTTTCCACACGGTGGTTGATGAGGGTGCCTCAACATGCGTTATGTCGTTGGCATGTTGGAAGGCTATTGGCCAGCCCATTTTGTCTCTGTCACCTACTCTCCTCACCACTTTCGATGGTCATTCATTCCGACCACATGGTATGATTCCTTCTTTCCCTGTCCAATTAGGAGGGAAGACCGTGTGTGTTGAAGTAGAGGTAGTCAATGCTCCCCTCGACTATAACCTCTTGTTAGGAAGGAGTTGGACTTATTGCATGCAAGATGTGGTTGCTACAGTTTTTCGGGTCTTGTTGTCTCCACATGAGGGCTGGATAGTGACCATCGATCAATTGTCTTTCTCCAGACCTAACCCTGCATTGGGGGCATCCATGGTCCCGATGATTGATAATCCTCAACTAGGTGTCGTCAACGTAGGGGTTGGTTTGTGCCCATCTTTGATGGGGACCTTCAATTACCCACCCCCTCAAGGCGATATTAAGTTTATATTCAATCACCATAAGGTTGAGATTTTTCAAGTTTCATCATTCCGCACACTTACTTCGAGGATCCATGGATACTTCCTTCCCCATTGGCCACAATGGATGAGACAGGGCACCCAGGCATGTCCATGCCCTTATCTGCCGTTGAAGTACCATACTCTTTAGTCCAGCAAGCTTTAGCTAACACTGATCTGACTCCTGCATAAGATTTAGATCCACTTCTAGAGCCTATTTGGGCTCAGGGTTCTCTTACTAATACCGATCCGTTAGACTTAGTCTTTCCTTCTGATAAAGCAGTAATCGAAGCAATGACTAGTGCAGACAAACCTTTGGAAGATCTTCATCACAGATCATATTTCCTCCTAAAGTTAAGTCGAATTGAAGCAGGAGAATTCACCGTGACTATGACTGGAGATAGGTCTTGTCATACTAATCCCTTAGCTACACACAATATCTATGCTAAGGCTAATATGGCAACCATTGTTGAAATGATACCTATCAATATCTCCAGAACCCCTGGCATCATAGAAATTTTTTTTGTCAAATCATACAGCTCCCCCGAGGAGATGCCAGGCATCGACCCACAAAGGGTCTATCATGAGCTAACTTTGTTTTTTTTCAAGCTCTCTTTGAGATCCGAAAGCAACATCCATCGAGACTGCATTTATGCTTTTCGATCTCGTCTAGATTAACTGAGAAAAGTAACCATTATGGAGTCTTATTTAAGCCCTTTTCAGACTCCTTAAAGATGAAAATATTGACGAGTGACCTTGTGTATTCACACTCGTTAAATTGGTCCAGAAGAACGTTCCTTAAACATGTCTTCTTTTAAGCCCTTTTTAGACCCTCTAAACATGAAAATATTGCCGAGCGATCTTGTGGCCTTTCACGCTCATTAAACTGAAATTTGAAGTCACATCTGTCCGGTGGTAGTTTACCCCTTTTTTGGTCTGGACGGTCAAATGTATGAACAAAGGTATACTCTATGGAACTTCAGCTCTATAGAAGATTACTCTCAGGTATAATTTTATCCCTTTTTCGGGCCTGAGGGACTAAACTTACGAAAAAGAAACCCCCACGGAGTCCATAGTTAAGCTCTTTTCAGACTCCCTAAAATTGAAAAGATCGTCGAGTGACCTTATTCTTTCACACTCATTAAATTGGTCCAGAAGAATATTCTTGATGGAGTCCATAGTTAAGCTTTTTTCAGACTCCTTAAAAATGAAAAAATGGCCGAGTGACCTTGTCTTTATCACACTCATTAAAATGGTTTTGAATAGACGTCTTGTCAGTGCTAGTTTACCCCTTTTTCGAAATGACTAGACTACCTTCGAAAAAGGTACCCCAATGGAGTCTCCTTTTATGTTTTTTCAGACTCTCTAAATATGAAAAACCACCGAGCTTACCTTCCCTAGGCTTGTTAAACTTACATCGAAGGACGTTACCATTGTGTGTTTTTTTAACCGCGTTTGCATACCTTATACGCCAGCCTTGTAATAGTTTTCTTCTGCATCTTAACACCTTTGGCCCTCGGAGGATTTTTCCCGAGTATCATTCTACTAGAACATTAGTCTTGTCCTTGTGCCTTGAGCTTGTATGCTTGCAACACTCGTTCCTCCTTTGTAACATAATATTCCTTTATTCTTTTTCCACAATTATTGAAAAGAACAAAAAAATCAAATACACCCCAAAAAGAGGAAGGGAAAAGTATTTTCTTTATTCGAAGCATAATGAGTCGCCCTTGGATGAAGCACATTTGTCCATTTGTTCATCAGACTATGGGATGTAGTATGACCTTAGGAAGCTTATCTCACTATATAGAGTTGTGTCCTCCACCATTTGGTTATCCTTCCAAGCATATGGAGAGTTTGTGTTGCCTCCTGCTTCATAGACTTATGACTAACATACATGCTGCATGAGTCTCATCATTTGTCGTGCTATTATCCAAGGGAAGTTTTTCACTAAGCCTAAGTCGACCCCTCTGCAATATGTCTCTTGTCCGCATACCTGGCCATCCTGAACATCCAATCAAGTCCTTGTTGGAAATCACTGAAGCCTTCAGTCCAATCATCAAGATTATCAAGTCCATGACCAATGAGTCATCGAAGACCTCTCGGTAGTGTAGTCGTACACTCATATTACACTCCTACCCGAGTTTTGAAGATCTTGAAGTTGTTGCTTGAGCTCTGAAGATCTCATCTCCATCCATCAGGCTGAATCAACTTTTGGAAGATGGATACTCTATATGTATATCTTTTTTATTTTGAGATGTAGCTCTACTGTGTATTGTTCACGGCTACTCTGTATAGTTATTTGACATGGATCTACAGTGTATTTGATTGGTAGCCATGGTTCTATTTTATCTCGAGCATGGGTATGCCCGCCTCGGTGAGACATTTGTTATTTTGTAGAAATCACCTCCTGATTCCTAATCCTTGGGCTCAATCGTTCGTCACATTAGTAAAGATTGGTAATGTATTTCGGCCATCAGATGCTCTTCTAACCTCACACATTAGGGGGCATCTGTTATAACCCTAGATTGCACCTGCTTACCTGGCATCAGGACAACTCATATCCCTTCTTTTCCAAAACACTATTGAACAACTCTTTGAAAATCCTCTTGAATAAAGGCCCACGCGCCCTCATCCATTACTGCACACGTGTACATGATAGCTGACCCAAAACAACCTGCGTGGACTGAAAAAATCATGAAAAAAAGAAAGTTATCGACGAAACAAAAAGATATGGGTGATTTAACTGAAACTCTCGACCATGCATGGCTGAGGGTTCGTCCAAATACCTATCTCCTTCTAGCCTATAAAAGAAGGGGTAGGGGTACCATTTGGAAGAGGAAAAATATAGCAAAGAAACTCTGCCCATTTACGTATTCCCATTGTCCCAACCCTTTAGCCTTTTCTTATGCCAAAGGAGATTCAAAGAAAAGCAGTTGAAGGACAAAAGAAGAGGAGCCCAGGATCAGGTTCAAGGAGCGGTGGCTGGTCTCAACTTTTGTAAGTTGACTCATTCAAATGTAATAAAGAAAGTTATTTTCCTGTCCCAATTCATGAACTTTTTATGGTTTGATTAGTTTATGTTTGATTTCTAACCTGTTAGTATATAAGTAGTATGCATGCATAGTTGTTGCTCGTCTTGAACACAGATCAGCTTTAGAAGGAGTATTGCGAACAAGTAATCAAGCACAATGGAGGATCGACATCAAACGCTGGTAACGAGGTAGGTTGATCTTTCCATGTATTTAATAAGAAAAGGGGATTTAAATCTAGGGATGAAGGTGTGCAATTCCAATAGTACCTTTTGTTTGAGTTGGGAATTCTTACATAAATATAAGCGATCTTTGTACCATAATGAATCATTTTTCCATGTAAATGTATCTGATGCACTGGAATCCTGCTGCAACCTTTGAATGCGAGTCCACACTTTTTTGTCATTCTTCCATTCATCCCTTGCTTCTATTATCCAATCGGGTTGGATGCTTGAGATAGCACAGAGAAAGGCCTCAACATCTTCATCCTTTCTTGAGAGTGAATCTGCCACAATATTTTTCTTCCCCTTTTTATAAACAATTTCAAAATCATAACCCAATATATTGGTTAACCATTTTTGTTGTTCTTCTGAAGATAGTCTTTGTTCCAAGAAGTATTTAAGACTATCATGATCTGTTTTGACCTTGAAGTGCCTACCTATTAGGTAAGGATGCCATTTCTTCAATGCATGTAGTATTGCCATCAT
>ML778661.1:1215942-1231010 GCA_009831015.1 Picea engelmannii | reverse complement strand
TTAAAGTTCAAGATCTAGAGGTAGTGTTATGTGTTTTAACTTATATTGCATGTGCTAACATTGAGATAAGAAAACACTTGCAAGGGCACCTTAAAAGAGCACTTAACCTATAAAACATTGAGCAGAAAGTGGGATGACTGTTTACTGTCCTAAAACAACAAAAGAGGACAGCCATACAATTGAAAATTAGAGCCATACTAAGGTCAAGGACAGACCTTAGATGGAAGCCTCATAGGACCTCAGATAATTTCTACATGGTATCAGAGCCAAAGGTGGCTTAGACTTGCTGATTTTGGAGCACTTTTTGGGCAGTTTGGAGAAGTTTTTTATATCATATTTGTTGGTTGTTTTGGAAAGCAAGTTTACAGTCCAAAACAGTGGGTAAACTTCAGATCTGAAGGTACCTCTCTTTCATTGCAAGTTTCACAACTCAGGGTAGATTTTGGACAACTAGTTTACAGAGTTGGTGGACAGTTGTGGGCAGATTTGTTGGGTTGATTTTTGACACTTGTGGACAGCCTCTTTTCACACCTGCATGGACAAGAGTGAGGCTGTAGAGACGACCTCTTTTCACACCTAGATATTAGGAGTGAGGTCGTGGATTCGCTTGCCTCTTTTCACACATGTGTTGACAGGAGTGAGGCAACGTTCCTTTGCATTGGGAGCATCAGAGTGAGCACAGTTGGCAAACATGTCAATATCTTAGATGCGTGTGGAGGACAGGCTAGCTAGGGCTAGCAATTGGTCACCTTGGAAGGTGAGGATGGTCTTTGTCTTAGAGGACCTTGAGCTATGGGATATAGTCGAGGCAGTTGTTCCTCCCATTCTCGTCACTGCTCCCATCTTGGTAGAAAAATTCAGGAGGAGAAACAACAAGGCGAAGAGGATCATATGTGATGCTGTGAGAGATCACATTATTCCCCACTTGACTGGGAAGACTTGTGCATTTGAGATGTGGGCATATTTGTGCAAGTTGTATGAGAGCTCTAATGAGAACTGGATTATGGTTCTTCATGACTAACTGAGGGTAATTCACATGCTCGAGGACGAGTCGGTTACCTCATTCCTTGGTAGATACACATAGATCAGAGATGAGTTGGTAGTCGTCGGAGAGGTTGTGAACCCTAACTCTTTGGTGAGGCAATCTATGAATAGCTTCACCAAATCGTGGGTTCCATTTGTATGGGGCATTGTTTCCAGGGAGGTTATGCCTACATGGGAGAGGATGTGGGATGACTTCATCCAAGAGGAGATTAGGCTTACAGCCGAGGCTTTTGGACAGTAGCAGCAACAGTAGCAGACAGTTTCTGGTGATGAGGAACTTGCTCTTTAGACAAAGGGAAAGAAGAAGACCAGCGGTGGAGGTTGGTACGGTCCCAAGTTTGGGGCCCCACCATAGGGAGGAGAGAGCAACAACAGTAGTGGGTAGAGGAAAGACATGAGCACAGTGAGATGCTTTGCTTCTAAATAGATGGGTCACTATGCAGGACAATGTCCCAAGAATAAGAAGAAGCAGTAGGATGGGTCAGCAACGACAACAGAGGAGATAGAGTTCAGTGATCAGTTTGCCAGAGAGTGTGCATTCATTACTACTTTATCTACCATTACACCATCTAGCATTAGTTGGGGAGACCAAGTTGAGGAGGAACAACTGATGCACAACAGTAATTTAGAGGGAGATCAGACTCAGTGTCCCTGGATAGCTTCAGAGTGGGTGACTAGTCCACCTAGTATAGCTACAGTTTCAGAGCAGTCGAGCAGATAGAGAGTTGGTGCTACAACTTCAGTGCATCAGAGGATGAGGAGGAGGAGTAGTAGGGCACCATAGAGGCTTGAGCCTCACATGGCTTATGAGATGGGCAGATCAGGTTCTGGATCCACTTCAGGTGGAGGTGACTTGGCGAGAGGCCAAGTTCATGACTCTTGGTGAGAGACCAAGAGAGGGAGACTCTTGATGAGATGCCAAGAGTAGAGACTCTTGGTGAGAGGCTAGGAGTAGGAGGAAATCCTTGGTGGGAAACCAAGGTGGAGATCTTCGGTGTGATGCCGAGATCTAGGTGATCTTGGATAGATGGAGAGTCAGTGCCATTTATAGATCATACAGATTGAGTAGATCTATGACAGAGTCCACTTTCAATGATCAGGGTACATCCATACTCACCGAGCATATGCCAGGAGGCAACCATGTCCACTGTAGGGATGATATTGATGGTGACAAGCACTTTCCTTGGTAAGTGGGAGTGTTCAGATTTGGGTATCTTGGAAAGTGGTCCCCATGTGCTTATGAGTCTCTAAGCACAAAGGGGGGAAACTATTACCCTTGTACTTTACTTTATGATTCTAATTTCACTTTGACTTAGGAGTTTTAATTCAAAAGATAAATATGTCACTTAAGTCATAAAGTGACAATTAATTCACAATGTGGGTGAATTAATAGACATAAAGAAATTAAGGAAAGTGGGTTTCCTTAGTGAGATTTTTGGAGTTGATCTCACCCATTAATTAGACTTGGCTAGATCTAATCTAGGCCATTGATCTTTTAGGGTTGGAATGAGGAGGCTAAAGAGAGGGTAAAGGCATTTTGGAGACTCATTCTTCACTTGAGACTTTTGGAGAAGAGAAGGAGGGCACATATCTTGAGGAGGAGAGGGGCGCACTTCATGAGGGTTTGAGAAAAACCCTTGAGAGCTTGAGGAGGAGATTGTGTTAGCTTGGAGCTTGCATGGAGAGGTTATCCATGGAGGTTTAGCCTTCATTCTTTAGAGGGATCACTTTGCATGGAGGAGGGGTGCATCTTGAGGAGGAGGGTGCATTCTTTATCCTTCATTTTCTCATCAGAGGAGGAGGACTTGTCAGATCAGGATTAGGTCTGATGCATTGGGAGAGGATAGCTTGGGCGCTTGTTTCTGTGGAGAGAGACTTTCAGTTTCAGGTTCAGTTTATTTATTGTGACCATTTCTGCTTGGAGGAGGGAGCATGAGTTGAGAGGACTGGCAGCTACTTGGTAGCAGATCTTCTTGGAGGATTCGATCTTTGATAGTTTCTATGGAGATGTAGCACAGGAGAGGACATTCCTGTGGAGGGATTTCTTCATTGGGCTACATATGATATTTGGCACCTCAGTTTAGTACAAAGGGAAACAAAGGGAGAGGGAACAACACAGTTTGGGCACTTCTTTCTATGGATCTTGTGGCAAGGCTTGTGAGGAGCTTTCTATGTATACAGGTTCCATTGTATTTCATTACTTGTTGTATCTCTTTCTTTAATCATAATTATATAGACATATATACCAAATTGGTTTTCCCCGGGGGAGTTTTATCTAGGGTCATGTTGACCAAAAATACCTGTGTCAAATTTATGCATGTTTAGAAGTGTAGATCAACATTTTAAATTTCAATATCTAGAGGTAGTGTTATGTGTTTTAACTTATATTGCATGTGCTAACATTGAGATAAGAAAACACTTGCAAGGGCACCTTAAAAGAGCACTTAACCTATAAAACATTGAGTAGAAAGTGGGATGACTGTTTGCTGTCCTAAAATAGCAAAAGAAGACAGCCATATAGTTGAAAATTAGAGCCATACTAAGGTCAAGGACATACCTTAGATGGCAGCCTCATAGGACCCTAGATAATTTCTACACTATATTTATGTAATATCCTATGATCGAAAGAGGAAGGACATAGTCCAAAGAACCACGAAGAAAATAAGGATCACGTTGGATCACTCTATCCTCATAACTATAGAGGAGAATTTGATAAACATAGAAAATGCCAAAACATCTTGTTAATGTTTAATCTATTATTAGAGTTCTTTTCATTTCATTAAATAACAATAGCATAAGACAGGATCATTGAGAAATACACAATCATAAGAGACACAACATTTATCCTGGGAAACCCTCTAGGGGAAGAAAACCTAGCAAAACTTCCTTATTATAGATAGCCAATACAATGCCAAGAGATAAATCAAGTTAATACAGAATATCCTCTCCCAAAGATGTGCCACTCTCTCTCTATCTCTTCTCCAAATGCAGTTCTGAAACTTGTCTCTCAAAATGAGCAAGTGAGGTGTGTCTAAGTGAGGTGCTAGCCTCCTTATTTGTACTAATCTGGGACGTGTGAAGTGTCTCTTCACTGGCAGGGCCGAATTCTTAATCTGGGTGGTTATAACCACCTTTATGATATTTTGGGGCCTCTTTGATACATTCTAGGGCCGACTTCTTCTTTTGCCTATTACAATTATATTATGACCAATCCACAAAAGGGGATTTGGTTCTTTAACAATAGCTGACATAATCAATCAACAATGGGGATTGATCCAATGAATAATATATCAAATAAGAATAAGAATACACTTTGCAGTTACATTATTTCAACACTCCCCCTTAACAAAAGGCTATTCTTCAACAACATCAGGCGAGAGAGAGGGGACAACATCATCAAAAACATCAAGTGGGTGAGAGGACAACATCATCAATATCATCTTGGAACACTGACTGGCATATCTATAAATCATCATAATTTTTCTTCATCGGCAACATCGTCATTCTCAAAGGAATGCAATCATCATCCGAAT
This sequence comes from Picea engelmannii, assembly GCA_009831015.1. Taxonomy (NCBI): domain Eukaryota; kingdom Viridiplantae; phylum Streptophyta; class Pinopsida; order Pinales; family Pinaceae; genus Picea; species Picea engelmannii. The sequence continues at coordinate 1,226,433 of ML778661.1, read as the reverse complement.
CAATATGTATTAGTATAAGACTAATACATCATCATCTTCATAGCACGAGGCTGGCTCATCATAATACAAGACTGGCTTTATGTCATAGCTGTCAAGCTGGAAGCTTAGTACTCGTCTTGCTTTACATCACAACAATCAAGATGGAAGCAAGATACTAGACTGGATTTACGTCACAGCTGTCAAGCTGGAAGCATAGTACTAGTCTCATCTCAATGTCTTGCTTTACGTCATAGAACTTAAGCTGGAAGCAAGATAACAAATTGGCTTTACGTCACAGTTGTCAATCCAGAAGAATAGTACTAGTCTCATATCATTGTCTTGCTTTACGTCACAACAATAAAGATGGAAGAAAGATACTCGTCCTACTTTACATCACAACAATCAAGCTGAAAGCCAGATACTAGACTAGATTTACGTCACAGCTGTCAAGTCGGAAGAACAATTTTAGTCTCATCACATTGTCTTGCTTTACATCACAACAATAAAGATGGAAGCAAGAGATGTCTTTTCACAGCAACTACTCCCCCTTTAGAGGAAGTTCCTTTCAGACTATACCAAGATTATCTCTAAAGTGCTCAAACTTTACACGAGATAGAGGCTTGGTCAACACATCAACAACTTGTTCATTCATGCTAATGTATTAGAGATTTAAGGCTCCTCTTTGCACCATGTCATGGATGTAATGATATCGGATCTCTATGTGCTTCGACCTGTCATGGAATACAAGATTATCTGTCATCTTTATGCATCTCTAGTTGTCACATAGGATCATGTTTTCTTCCATCTCTAGGTCAAATAGAGCAGTCAACAACTTTCTAACCCATATAGCTTCGCAGCTAGAAGAACATGCAACAATGTATTCTTCTTCCACTGTGCTGAGAGAAACACTGAATTGCTTTCTACTCTGCCATGAGATCATGGCTAATCTCAAATTGAAACAACATCCTAAAGTGATTTTCTTTTCAAAAACACTTCCTACCCAATCTGCATCAGTATATCCACTCAATGTGAAATCATGATCTCCATCATAGCTGAGACCACAATCTATTGTACACTTAAGGTACCTCATCACATGTTTTGCAGCCACTAGGTGAACATGTCTGGGTTCTACCAGAAACTGACTCAAGGTGTTCACGGAAAAAAAAATGTCTCGTCTGGTGTTTGTCAGGTACATTAACGATCCAATAATCTGTCTGTACAGCATGGCATCAATCAATTCTGATGAAGTGTCGACCAACATCTTCAGCTTCGCTTCCATGGGTGTATTCATGGACTTGCATTCCAACATGTCAAATCTGTTTAGGATTTCGACTGAATACTTCCCTTGGTTAAGGAAGATTCTCTCTGGACTTTGCCATACCTAAAGACCTAAGAAATAATGCATTAGGCCAAGGTATTTCATTTCAAATTCTGAGGCAAGTCTCTTCTTACATTCAGTGATGAGCTTTTCTTCTCCGGTTAAGAATAAGTCATCCACATATAGAAGTAATATAACTGGCTCATTGTTCATAACCTTGAAGTAGAGGTTAGAATCTACTTTACTCTTGGTAAAGCCCAAGATCATCAGGAAACTATCTATCCGGCCATACCAAGCTCTAGGAGCTTGCTTCAATCCATACAATGCTTTCTTCAACTTGCAAACATGAGACTTCCTGTCTTCAACTTCAAATCCTTGAGGTTTCTCTATATACACTTCCTCTTCGATGACATCATTTAGGAAAGATGTATTTACGTCCATCTGGTGCAACTTCCACTTCATCTTAGCTGCAAGGGTTATGATGGTTCCGATCAAAGTGTATCTGGCTACAGGAGTGAATGTCTCTTCATAGTCAATGCCTTCCTTTTGAGAAAAGCCCTGAGTGACGAATCTTGCTTTATACTTCTCAATACTTCCATCAGTAGCATGTTTTATTTTGAAGAGACATTTGGAGGATACCACGTCTTTACTCTTCGATCTGGGAACTATTTCCCATACATCATTCTTTATTATGGATTGGTATTCCTCTCTCATGGCATCTACCCATTCTTTCATCTGAATGGCTTCTTCAAAGTAGGTAGGATCCTTCTCTAGGAGGTCACGCATCAAAGCCGTATAACTGGAGAATGGATTTGGTCTTTTCACCTGTCTCATGGTTCCTTGGGGAACCCCATACTTCTCTCCATCTTGAATGAGCTCTCTAGCCCAAGCTGGATTTCTTTTATGGAGGATCATCATCTGAGGTGGTTCTTGAAATTCTACCATGTCATGGTCTTCTGGAATTTCCTCATTAGGGGAAACTACGTCTTCCCTCACTGGTTCTACAAATTTGGGAACCTCCCTCACTGATTCTATAGTTCTGGGGATTACAGGTTCCTCTTCACATACTTCTTCAAGCTGGAATCTTCTCGATTTCTTGAGTGTTTGATCTTCATCAAAGGTCACATCCTTTCTGATATCAACGTGGCGGTGACCTGGTATGTAAATTCTAAAGGCCTTGGATACCTCATAGTATCCCACAAATATTACCTTCTTTCCTTGAGGTTCCAGCTTGTTTCTCTTCTCTTTCGAAATATGTATAAAAACTGGGCAGCCAAATATTTTGAGATGGCTTACCTCTGGCTTCTTTCCGGTGAACATCTCTTCAGGCATCTTGAAGCCAAGTGCACTATGGGATAATTGGTTTTTCACATAAATGGATGTCATTCCTACTTCTTCCCATAATCACATTGGAAGATCTTGATCATGGATCATAGTCTTCACAGCCTCCATTATCGTTTTGTTCTTTCATTCAGCTACACCATTTTGTTGAGGATTATAGGGATTTGTGAGTTCCCTCTTGATCCCAACATCTTTGCATAAGCTCACAAACTCTTTTGAGGTATATTGTCCTCCATTATCTGACCTGAGTATCTTGATCTTTCTTTCGAAAAGGTTTTCTATCAAGGCTTTTAATTCCTTGAACTTGCTGAACACTTCATCTTTAGATTTCAAAAAATACACCCAGTTCTTATGAGAATAATCATCAATAAATGATACATAGTATACATACCCACTAATGGAGAATGATGGCATTGGGCCACACACATCTGAATGAATGATCTCTAGGACTCATTCTCCTTTGTTGTCTCTCTTCGAAAAAGGGTTCTTGATGTTCTTCCCTTGCACACATCCATTGCGCACATCTTCATGGTCAATTTTCAATTATGGTAGACCTGTGACAGCTTTGCATATGTATGGTAGCACCTTGTAATTGATGTGAGATAATATTCTATGCCAATTTTCACATGAGTTTTCAATGGCGTGGGTCATGGCAGCTTCTAAGTGACCCTTTAGCTTATACAAGCCAATTTATTCTCTTCTAATGATGATTGCTTCATTCAGGGTTTCTCCTTTAGCCCACATGAGGACTTTTCCATCTATAAAGGCAACTCTGAAGCCTTTCGTTTCTAAAGAAAAAATGGAGAGTAGGTTCTTTTTCAAACCTGGTACAAAGAGTACATCCTTCATATTTATTGAGTTCTTTGAATTTATCTTGTATCTTGATTCTCCCACTCCCTTGATGGGATATTGGTAATCATATCCAAGTGTCACTTTTTGAGAAAAATTCTTTTCTGAAATACAAGAGAGAATGTCTCTCTGACCTGTCATGTTCTTGGAGGCACCACTATCAATGAGCCACGTGTCCTCTCTAGGTGTTACCGATCATGAGAGGGCTGAGATTAAGACATAGTCTTTGATCTGCTCTCTTATCATCTTTGCAGGTGGCTCTTCATCTTCAACTACATGGGCATGGTGCCTCTTATGTTTCCTCTTGTATTCTTGTTGTCTGGTTGGACACAATTTCACAATGTGTCCCATCTTGTCACAATGATAGCATTGTACAGATGAGTAATCTCTTTCCCTTCATTGTCCTTTCTTTTGAAATCTCCTTGGATGAGATTCTTTATTATTGAATTTGTTTGGCCATTGAGGCTCTTATGAGTCTCCTTATGGAAGTAGGGTTTATTCCTTCCTCTTTTAGTGTGAGTAGCTAGGGCTTGATCATCATCTCTTGCTAGTAGAGCTTCACGGTTAGCTACTCTTGCTTCTTCTTGAATGCATTCTTCCCATAGACGGCCAGACTTCAGTTTCTCCATTATGGCACAAATTGTTTGGATGAATGCATCCCAAGGTATTGTGAGACCATTAAGAGCTATCATTATGAGATCATATTCATCTATGGTGTCTCCAATTTATTCTAACTATTCTTTAAATTCTGAGATTCTGGAGAAATATTCTTGGATTGTTTCTCCTTTCTACATCCTCGTATTCTTCAGTTGAGTTCTTAGATTCATATTTTGGTTTATGTTCTTTCCTTCGTACAGTCTCCTTAGGTCATCAAAAATTTCTTTCGAAGTCTCCTCTGATGACACATAAGGAATCAGGTGGTCTTTGATTGAATCTGCAATGATTCTTTTGGCCCTGATCGCGTACTTTAGATGCTTGGCTTTTTCTGCAGCATCGTCGGGTTCCAGTACTTCCTGTTTGATGAATCTTGCTAGGTCATTCTCTTCAAGGATTAGGCCAATCCTATACTTCTAGGCATGGAATTTTTCCATGCCTTCTAGTTTTTCATCAAGCTTCATGATTGCAGACATCTTTTACCTGGAGCTAGGAAAATGACCAAAAAATGAAAATGCTCAAAGTCAAATTTAGAACTTACCAGGAGATGCTCTTGGTTGAGGCAAGTATCCTGGTGCACTTGGATATGAGAAAATCCAACTTTTACTCCTCCAAACTTGATCTACGGATTTCTGGACTGGTGCTTCTAGTTTTTTGGTACCTCTGGTACTCTGGTACTTCTGGTACTTCTGGTTCTCTAGTTCTCTTATACTTCTAGTACTTTGTGAAACTAGGGTTTCACTTTCTAGGATATATAGCCACTGAAAAGGTGCGCTAAGAGTTCCAAATTAATCCTTGGGGGAGGGCACACTTTTCTAGATGGTTTTAGGGCTGAAAAGCTTCACCATCAAAAAGCCCTAATTTGCATGTATGACAACAATGACATTTTTCACTCTTGTGAAAGATGCTTTCTTCATCTTGGATTTGATCCCATGTTAATGTTTAAGCTATTATCAGAGTTCTTTGCATTTCATTAAATAATAATAGCATAAGATAGGATCACTGAGAAATACACAATCACACTAGACACAACATTTATCCCGGGAAACCCTCTAGGGGAAGAAAACCCAGCAAAACTTCCTTATTATAGATAGCCAATACAATGCCAAGAGATAACTCAAGCTAATACAGAATATCCTCTCCCAAATATGTGACACTCTCTCTCACTCTTCTCCAATTGCAGTTCTGAAACTTGTCTCTCAAAATGAGCAAGTGAGGTGTGTCTAAGTGAGGTGCTAGCCTCATTATTTGTACTAATTTGGCGCGTGTGAAGTGTCTCTTCACTGGAAAGGAAGACTTCTTAATTTGGGTGGTTATAACCACCTTTATTATATTACGGGGCCTCTTTGATACATTATGGGGCTTAATTCTTCTTTTGCCTATTACAATTATATTATGACCAATCTGCAAAAGGGGATTTGGTTCTTTTACAATAGCTGACATGATAAATCCACAATGGGGATTGATCCAATGAATAATATATCAAATAATAGTAAGAATACACTTTGCAGTTACATTATTTCAACACATCTGAGCTCATTGGCATGGGGATGGCAATCTCGGATGCCACCCTAGACAGAGCCAAACAGGATGAAAAAGAGTTGGTCGCTTCCTTGAAGGAACTAGAACATTTACGTCACTTGTCTGAATACTATAAGGACACCACTCAGACCGTGTTATACTTGACAAGCGAGTTCGAAGAATATTACAACATGTTCAAAAAGGAGCAACACCTTTTTACTGCAAAAATAGTCGAGCTCCAGGAAGACACTCTTATGGCACTCGTAACGGGCAAGTACATGGAGAGGTGGTATGAAAGGGTGTAGAATGTCATAGAGAGAATCAAATACATTGATGCAATCAAGCAGGGCAGAGATAAATAAGGACATGGCATCCATATGTTTAGAAAAAGCAGTCTCGATCGCATGAAGCGATTAGCTGAGTATTCGAATAAAATGTCTCAAGAACCACATTGGGAAATTCAAGAGCATTGGATCAAGTGCAAGAAACATTGGGGTAAAATTAACAAAGAAATAAAGGATATTGGACTCCCTGAGTTGGGCACCCCTGTTGACTTTGTCGACTTGTGCGACATAGTCGAATCACATGGCAAGTAAGATTCATTATGGGCCAAAGAGCTAGCAACGGTGACTAACACAATTTCGGGCCAAGTGGAAAGATTTATTGAATATCTGACTAGAGCTCGGATTGTTCTACAACAGTTAAACACTAGTCTAGTGAAGTACCAAGAACATGTGGTGGAGGTCAAAGGAATTTACGCGACTCCTATGGAACAACACATATTTATATGAGCCCAAACTTGCGAAGAACTGTTTATCAGTTGGTCGGAGTATGAGATAAGTCACCCTTTCAAGTGATATCTTGAGTTGAATGTTATACAAATTGTTAGAAGAGGATGCCATGTGGCAAATTTTGTTTGGTTTAAACTACACTTAGCCATAATTTCAGTTGAATTCTATGTTATAAATAATAACATCGACCAATTAGTAAAGGGTCGATGGTTGTTGCAAGAAACTCTTTTGTTTTTTTGGTTTTGTTAAGAATTATTTCTGAGCTACCGTTAATAGAGAAGTCCTTCTGAACCAGAGACAAAGTTGTTTTCATCAAATGCATGTGTGATTAGGCATGGAGAAGAATTATTTCCTTTCTCATTTCATGAATAGATGTTGTGACAAGTCAGATATGTTTAATCTGTTGTCAAGTTATCTAGTGCAATATTTTGTTGTTCTTTACTTTAATGATGAAGATGAATCATTGTGTTATCATGTGATGTATGATTAGTGTAGGTAAATTATTTTGATTTCCATTATTTTATCGCATATGTGTTTTATTTCTGATAAATTAAGTGTCTCAGATAGTAATCGGATGCTCACATGGTTAACATATTAGTACTAAGGCTTGTGGTATAAAATTGTTGTCTACATGCTTGAGTAGCAGTTCATCCCAAGCTCAGCCACTTCCCCAGTAGTTAGAACTTAATCCTGTTTGCTTCCAAGTTGGTTTATACCAGCTTAAATCTCACATCGGTCCCACACAAGAGGAAAAATACAAAAGAGATAGTCCAAACTGAAGGAAGAGCCTTCACAAGAAAATATAAAGCCCATCGATAAATTCGTCGGATCACAAGATCTGGAAAACCATTCCACCATTAAATGCCACAAAGTCTAATTGTGCCTCGGTGGTGGGTTTGGTTCTTGCTATTGAATTAAGGGATTTAGGACCCATCAACATGTTCTTGTGCATTGAAAAATGTTGGAGGTAGATACTTTTACATTTCACACATTAGCCGAGGAATTTATCTCTTCCAATACTTTATATCATTTTCATGGATTTATTTCAATGATAACCATCTATAGATCATGACACAAGATTATTACCTTAATGAAGGTATGCCAATCATGTGTTTTAACCCCACCAAATTCACCTTTCTTCGTTAAGTTATTATTTATGTTTGAAGAAAAACCAGTGGGAAATTTAATTATTTGAATTACCTCTTTTACATCATTGATTTGTTTCTCTGTTAATAACCATGGAAAGGTATTTTAGCCTATATCGCTATTTTATCAGATCACACTTCACATTGCATGATTGGCTTCCTGAATGTCAGTACAAATTTTGACAGTTTTTTCTTTATCCCTCCTACCATCAATGATTCGCCATAATGTTTCTGTCACATTCTTCCTGTTATGAATTGTATCAAAAAATGATCTATTTTTAGCTCCTCATAGTATGGAAACCTCATGAATTGAGTGGGATAACATTTCATTCCTCGTGGAAGACCATTATTAACATCTTCATGATGGCAGCCTCCATAATTAAGCATAAAAGAAATCACAACAATTCAAATATGGTAAAATATATTTAATAATTATTAAAATAAAAATTCAAAACATTGCATATATGATACATAAATAAATTGTGTACCTTGACGATTCCTATTATATTTCAACCTCCATAGGTGAGGTGTCATTCTTCATGGTTTTAATCCAATCTCTTCTTTCCCATTGAAAATATGTTTTTTAGTAGTACAATACCTATGGTTCTTAGGGAGGAGGTTCCTATACTCATCAAACACCACCTTTCCTAAACTTTTTGAATGGCGATGCTTCATCTTAGGACCACAACCTAGACATGCAAATTTACCCTTTGTTTAAATACCTGCAACATCTGATGGATTAATGTCAATTATACAATGGGATTATTTAAAAAACATGCATGATATCTTTAAACAATTATATAGTATTAAAGTGCAACAAAATGCTACATACCACAAAAATATGTTAGTCAGGGGCATCATGAATTGTCCATACCAGTATTCCACGAAGTTGAAATTTCTTCTCAGCAATTGGTTTATAGATGTCTTACATAGTGATGTTGTCCCATAACTTTAGTAGCTCGTCAATAAGAGGGTCAATATATACATCCATATATTTAACTTGGTACTTACCTAATTGTTTGAACTTACACATAATTACTACCATAATATGTATATGAAATTAAATAAATAAACAAAAGATATTGTGCAAAAAACAAAACAAATGAAAATGTTACATCAAAAAAATTAATGTAAACAAAATCATAGAACAATCATTGTCAACATTATGTGCTCCATATTTATTGACATCCAAGGAGGAATGTCATTGTTGATAACAAAAATAGGCCACACTAAGTAAATAGACCTAATCTCTCTGAATGGATTAACACTGTTAGCTACCAATTAAAGCCTAACATTACGAGGTTCATCTTTGAACTCTGTCCAATTTTCCTCATTTTTCCTAAATGCATAACCATTTGTAGGCATTCAAAGAACACCATCCCCACTTGTTTTCCATGCATGGTAATCCATAAATTGTTCTATGCTTTCACACATGAGCAATCGATGCAAACATGGAATTATGGGAATATGACATAGAACCTTTCGAGACACCTTTTGTTTTACTTGATCCGTTCAATATCTATAGATAATACATTGTCGACATTCTGTTTTTTATTCATGTTGTCCATAATATATAATATGATCATTAGGACATGCATCTATAGTTCTATACTCCATTCAAATGTATTTCATAATGGAAATAAAATCTCAATATGTGTGAGGTAAAATATTTGACGATGGTAACAAAAATTCACCTAACAATCTACAACATAACAAATAATTACTAGTTAATGTAAACAATATTAATCGTAAATATTGCATTATTATTTTACACATTAATTAACACTAGAAAAAATATATATAATTCAAAATTTATGTATATGATATGAAACATATTACATACCTTAGGATCTGTGTCATACAAGTGTTTGAAAAATGATTCATAACCCTTAAGTTCACCAACAACAATGTAGTAGAGAGAAGATTTTCTCTTGAGCCTTTATAAAGTCATTTATTTGCCTTTTATAATAGTGGTCCATCATAAATACCATCACTGTCCCCATCCTCATTTGACTGAGCATACAAATATTGGATCATTTGATTTGTCCCATCATCTTCTTCCATGGCATCATTAACTTGATTTGTCCCATCATCTTCTCCCATGGGATCCTTGTTGGTGCAATTATTTGCATAATGTATTACCAAACATAAATTATCAACTGATATTCGTAATCAGTAGAGTTGATGCACTATATGTGTCGATAACAGATAGGTTTGTATGTATGGTGAGTATAACATAAAGAAGAAACAATCAATACCAATACTCTATTTTACAACTTTTTAATCTATCTTCCTCACACAACTTAAAGATCATAAAACAAAACTCACGAACATAATCCAACAAGCATGTGATCTAAAGGTTCTTTCTCAGGTAATGAATATGTTCATTTACATGCTCATGAAATAAAAAATATAGACTTTGAATCTGTCCCATGTAGCAACTAAAATAATCGACAATTTAATACTATGTTTTGGGATATCTAAATGCTTCACACAACTTCAAACTTAGAAGAGAAAACAGATAACAAAACTTCTCAAACAAACAATAAATCAAAAGGTTCTTTCTTAGGTGACAAGTCTGTTCATTCCAGGCTTATGAATTATAGATATGAACGTAAGAGCTTGTTTCATCTAGCAATCAAAACAATGATTAACAATCAACTCCTGTCACTCTTTGTAGGGACCCGGATTTCATTTAAGCTACTATAATTTAAAACAGAGCAGAAAATTTAAAAATTACTAAAAATTTTCTTACTCACGCATATTTATTCCCAGATTTTGGTAAATTAAATAACATTTTCCAAAACAATTTGCATAACAATTTAAATCTACATAATAATTTGCATACAAGTTAAAATTTAGTAAACACTTCACAATTTTGAAAAATACCTGT
>ML778661.1:1179131-1205835 GCA_009831015.1 Picea engelmannii | reverse complement strand
AGTGCCATAAATGGTGTCATTTTTGTTGCAGTATGAAAGGAAGTGTTATACCACCATTCTTCCAAGGGTAACCATTTGAACCATTGTGTTTGTTTATCAGAGACAAAGCAACGAAGGTAGCCTTCTAGACATTTCTTCACTATATCGGTTTGTCCATCAGATTGAGGATGATAGGATGAGATATGAGCCAATTGAGTACCCAAACAAGAAAATAATTATGTCCAAAAATGTCCAGTGAAGATGGGATCTCTGTCACTTACAATAATCTTTGGGCTTCCATGTAGCTTTTGAACTGTCTCCATGAATGCAATGGCAACTGTATTGGATTTGAAGGGATGAGAGAGTGCACAAAAGTGTGTGTACTTGGTCAGTCTATCAAAAATCACCATGATGACACTCTTTCCTTCAGACTTCGGTAACCCTGTGATGAAATCCATGGAAAGCTCTTCCCAACGCTGACTTGGGATGGCTAATGGTTGTAAAAGACCTGGGGTCTTAATTGTTTCCACATTATTTTTTTGGCAAACCAAACATTCTGCCACAAACCTTTGAACATCAGTTTTAAGGCCATCCCAAAAAAAATCCTTCTTGACCCTATGGTAGGTTTTCAAAAATCTCGAGTGCCCTCCTATTGGAGAGGTGTGCAATTCTAATAGTACCTTTTGTTTGAGTTGGGATTTCTTACATAAATATAAGTGATCTTTGTACCAAAGTGAATCATTTTCCCATGTAAATGTATCTAATGCACTGGAATCTTGCTGCAACCTTTGAATGAGAGTCCACACTTTTTCGTCATTCTTCCATTCATCCCTTTCTTCTATTATCCAATCAGGTTGGATGATCGAGATAGCACAGAGAAAGGCCTCAACATCTTCATCCTTTATTGAGAGTGCATCTGCCACAACATTTTTCTTCGTTTTTTTATAGAGGATTTCAAAATCATCACCCAATATCTTGGTTACCCATTTTTGTTGTTCTTATGAAGATAGTCTTTGTTCCATGAAGTATTGAAGACTATCATGATCTTTTTTGACCTTGAAGTGCCTCCCTATTAGGTAAGGACACCATTTATTCAATGCATGTAGTATTTCCATCATTTCCTTCTCATAAATGAGTTTGTGTAAGTCCTTTCCCTTGAGTGGTCGACTTTCAAAAGCCAAGGGCCTTCCTTCTTGCATTAGGACATCACCAATTCCATTTCCTGAGGAATCACATTCCATAATAAAGGTCTTTGTGAAGTATGGAGTGGTCAATATAGGAGCTTTGCATGTCACCTCTTTAAGTTGTTCAAAAGATTTAGTTTCCTCTAGAGTCCATGAAAATGAATCCTTCTTAGTTAGTGTCGTTAAAGGTGTTGCTATTCATCCATAGTGTCGAACAAACTTGCGGTAGTAACCTGTCAAACCCAAAAATCCTCTAAGATTCTTCAATGTTTTGGGAATTCACCCATCCATCATGGCCCTAATCTTGTTAGGGTCTACCTTGACACCTTCATAAGATACAATATGATCCAAATGCTCTACCTCCTTCAGTCCAAAGAAACATTTGGATGGTTTGGAATATAGTTGTTTCTCCTTTAGTAGTTGTAGCACCTTGTCAACATGTCACAGATGATCCTCCCAAGACTTGCTATAGATTAGTATATCATAAAAAAATACTAACACAATTTTTCAAAGGAAGGGCTTGAAAATGGAATTCATCAACCCTTGGAATGTGGAATGTGCATTTGTAAGGCCAAAAGGCATGACCATAATGGCCTTCATAAGTTCGCAATGTTGTTTTTGGGATATGTTCTTCCTTCATTCTAATCTGGTGATACCCTGAACAAATATCCAACTTTGTGAAATAGATTTATCCATGTAGTTCATCTAACAATTCACTAATGACGGGAATTGGAAACTTATATTTAATAGTGATCTTATTGAGCTCTCTATAATCTGGACACATACGGTATGAGCCATCTTTCTTGAATACGATTACAACCAGTGTAGAGTAAGAACTTTGGCTAGGTCTAATAATGCCAGCCTCTAACATTTCTTCAACCATGTGCTCAATTTCACTCTTCTGTGCATAAGGGTATTTGTATGGCCCGATGTTGGGAGGAACTGTCCCAAGAATTAGGTGAATATCATGATCATGATTTCGAGTGGGTGGAAGACCTTTGGGAATATCTTCAAATACTTTGGAATGCTTATCAATGATCCCTTGGAGATATAGAGGAATAGATGGCTTAGATGTTTGAACATCTAGTGAGCATAGTTGTGCAATAACACTTTGATGCCCCCTTTTCAATAATTTTTTCATGACATTAGAGCTTATCACCTTATTGGGTTTCCCTGTGATACCTCTTAACTCAATTTCTTTTCCTTCCAATGAAAATTTCATGAAAAGTTCTTGAAAATTAAAACCCACCATTCCTAATGATTGTAACCATTGGATTCCTAGTAAAACATTAGCACCACCCATGGGTATAACAATCATTGGAATATTCATTACATATTCCCCCATAGTAAGATTGATCTTATTTCATTTTCCTGAGAAACTGATAGTTCCTCCATTTGCAATCATTACTTGAAACTTTGGCACTGTATATACAAAGCAATTGAGAGCTTTGTCTAATTTATAGTGAATGAAATTATGAGTACTGCTAGAATCAGTTAGGACTATTGCCTTTTTCTTTTTGATATATCATTCAATCTTGAGGGTTTGAGGAGTGATAATTCCAGCCAATGCATTACACAATATCATGGGAGTCAACTCTTTAGATGAAATTGATTCTACGTTTTCATCTGGAGATGGTTCTTGTTCTTCTTCCTCTTTACAATCTATGTAGAATAATTTCTTCTCACCACACTTATGTCCCTTACTGTACTTGTTGTCACAATGAAAGCATAAAAGTTTTTCTTTTCTTTCCTCCAATTGTTGAGGTGTCAACCTTGTAGGTTGAGGTGTTTTAGAAGAAGGAGCATTACTATCTCTATAGTTGTTAGGATTGGTCCTTATAGTAGCCATAGCCATATTTTTACTTTCAACATTTCTTGCCACCCTAAATGCATTCTCCAATGATTTGGGTTCCCAAAGGCAAACCTCATGTTGAATGTTATCCTTTAAAGTTCCTATGAATAAATCAATCAAGTGCTCATCTAGAATATCTATTAACTTTATATTAAGTATTTGGAAGTTCTCAATGTGCTCTGGAATGGAACCTTTTTGCTTGAGATTTATCAATTGCCTAAAGAAGGTATTGCTCCATGTATCCTCATAGTGTGCTATCATTTCTTCTGTGAAAATTGTCCAAGTGACGAGTGATTTTCGAGAACAAAGCCATCGATACCATACAAATTGATTCAGTTCTAAATATAAAGAGGCAATTTGTACCTTTTGTGTATGTTGCACATTATGTAGATCAAAGAATTGCTCCATTTGAAGTATCCATGTGATTGGGTCCTTGCCAGCAAAATTCCTCATATCGATCTTAGGAACGTGGTTGGTCTTCAACCCAAAGTTAGAGTTTCTCCATTCTTGATTCACATTCCTTGTGTCCTCATCATGAATTTCATGGGATACATTTTGACTTTCAGGTGTCCTCTCTATTAGGAATTTTTGCAATCCTTCCATGATCTCCCCTTTTAAACCCTCCATCATCTCTTGTAGTTCATATTTTTTTACTGTATTCTTTTGTAAACAATTTAAGTCCCTACGCATTTCTTCACCTTCATCAAGAGTCCATGTAGGATTGTCTGGAGGCTTATTTGGTGTAGAAGTTCCCTTTTTGGGTGGCATGTTGGCCAAGTATCACTTTTGAACCTTGATTTTGAGGTGGTTCTGCTAGACAATGTTCCTTCTGTTGTATCTCCAAAGTTTCATCCCTTCTGGATATGAAACTTTCTTTTTTGTAGTTCTTTGATATTTCTTCTCTGCCATTTTACAGGTCTGATCAAAATTGGATGTGCCAAGCGAAATTTATTGTAACTTCCCCACAAATTGCTGATTTTTGGCCTTTCCAGAATATCTCACTTTTATAGCGTGCCCTGTGATACCTCTTAACTCAATTTCTTTTCCTTCCAATGAAAATTTCATGAAAAGTTCTTGAAAATTAAAAGCCATCGTTCCTAATGATTGTAAAACATCAGCACCACCCATGGGTATAACAATCATTGGAATATTCATTACATATTCCCCCATAGTAAGATTGATCTTATTGCATTTTCCTGAGCAATTGATAGTTCCTCCATTTGCAATCATTACTTGAAACTCTAGCATTGGATATACAAAGCAATTTAGAGCTTTGACTAATTTATAGTGAATGAAATTATGAGTACTACCAAAAACAATTAGGACTATTGCCTTTTTCTTTTTGATATATCCTTCAATCTTGAGGGTTCGAGGAGTGTTGATTCCAACCATTGCATTACACGATATCGTGGGAGTCAACTCTTCAGACGAAATTGCTTCTACTTTTTCATATTGAGAGGTTCTTGTTCTTCTTCCTCTTCACAATCTATGTAGAATAATTTCTTCTTGCCACACTTATGTCTCTTAATGTACTTGCTTTCACAATTAAAGCATAAAAAATTTGCTTTTCTTTCCTCCAATTGTTGAGGTGTCAACCTTGTAGGTTGAGGTGTTTTAGAACAAGGAGAATTATTCTCTCTATAGTTGTTAGGATTGGTCCTTATAGTAGCCATAGCCATATTTTTACTTTCAACATTTCTTGCCACCCTAAATGCATTCTCCAATGATTTGGGTTCCCAAAGGCGAACCTCATGTTGAATGTTATACTTTAAAGTTCCTATGAATACATCAATCAAGTGCTCATCTAGAATATCTGTTAACTTTATATTCAATCTTTGGAAGTTCTCAATGTGCTCTGTAACTAAACCCTTTTGCTTGAGATTTATCAATTGGCTAAAGAAGGTATTTCTCCTTGTATCCTCATAGTGTGCTATCATTTCTTCCATGAAAATTGTCCAATTGACGAGTGATTTGCGAGAACAAATCCATCGATACCATACAAATTGATTGGGTTCTAAATATAAAGAAGCAATTCGTACCTTTTGTGTATGTGGCACATTATGTAGATCAAAGAATTGCTCCATTTGAAGTATCCATGTGATTGGGTCCTTTCCATCAAACTTCCTCATATCGATCTTATGAATGTGGTTGGTCTTCAACCCAAAGTTGGAGCTTCTCCATTCTTGATTCACCTTCCCTGTGTCCTCATCATGAATTTCATGGGATACATTTTGACTTTTAGGTGTCCTCTCTATTAGGAAATTTTTCAATCCTTCCATGATCTCCCCTTTTAAACCCTCCATCTTCTCTTGTAGTTCATATTTTGTTATTGTCTTCTTTTGTAAATCATTTATGTCCCTACACATTTCTTCAACTTCATCAAGATTCCATGTAGGATTGTCTGGAGGCTTATTTGGTGTAGAAGTTCCCTTTTTGGGTGGCATGTTGGCCAAGTATCACTTTTGAACCTTGATTTTGAGGTGGTTCTGCTATACAATGTTCCTTCTGCTGTATCTCCAAAGTTTCGGCCCTTCTGGGTATGAAAATTTATCTTTTGTAGTTCTCTGATATTTCTTCTCTACAATTCCATAGGTCTGATCAAAATTGGATGTGCCAAGTGGAATTTACGGTAACTTCCCCACAACTTGTTGATTTTTGGCCTTTCTAGAATATCTCACTTGTATAGGGTTCCCTGCACAAAATAATTGATATAAAATTTTGAAACTCGTACCAGAAATACTACAGACTTTCCAATATCCAATGCAACTAGTCTCACTCAATTTAGATACTCTAGGAAGAAGTTATGATTGTTTTACTTGGAACACCTTCTTGAGACTGGTCAATAGGACTAGTCAGATACCCTATCTTCCACGGGGTGTATCTACAAATGTAAGATGACCCAGAATATGAAATTTTTACCATAGACACCTTACTAATTTATGTGAATATCCTCCATATTTCAGCATCTGAAACATTACAAAAAGTGTTTTATAGCGAAAATTCCGCAATGATTGCATTCAGGATGATTCCAGAACCCTATCTTGCACATGCTATATCTTCAAAAGTATAAGGAATCAGGAGCTAAAATTGTAATCCAGCGTACCTTGATCTGTCTACTAAATATCGTCCAAGCCGTTCCTTCTAAAACATTGTATAAAAACAGTTATAGCGAAAATTCCAAGGTGTCTCAGTTGTAGCAGTGAAACCCCAAGACCTTGAGCTATGATACCATATGTTAAGAACCAAATATCAATATAGAATAGAAAAACCTCAGAATAAGTACTCAACGCCTTGAAAAAGAGAGAAATTTAGATAATAAGCCTCTTCGAGGGGGAAACCTCCTTATGCCCACATAAATGTACAATTACAAGATGATTCCAAATGAAAATGTCTCCTTGGTATATATAGGAGACTAGGAGGTATAATTACAACTAATGGACTAAAGCCGAAAAAAATAAAATAACATTACTAATGTAATATGCCCCAATTAAGGGGTAATGATCCATTATTTAGGGCTTAACACTATTACCGGATCAATGTTGTGTCGGTCTGTTGGTATCGGATCAATGTTGTGCGAGTTTTTTGGTGCCGAATCAATGCTACTTAAGCGTCAAATGATTAGGATCCTATAAAATCAAACATTTAATTGTTTTAACTCAAGAAAACTAAACAAACCATGCTTTAATCATATGTTACCTCTTATTCACATGAACAAGGTCATCAAGTGTATTTATGGAGGAAATAGTCAAGTATATACTCATAGCAAGGTAAAATAGGCTCAAATAGAAGGTAATATAGGGAATTAAAAGTGTCAAAATAGAGACTCAACAATCCTCATTTGCTTCATATTCCTCAACTTGTACAACATCATTTCTACTACTACTTGGTGCAACATTGTGCAAAAATTTAGGGGGGAAATCTAACTTTATAATTACAAACAATCATGTAAAATTAGTGTGTATAACAAATATTAAAACAATGCATATATAATAATAATAATAATAAATATAAAAAATAGATAATGAATATATAGCTAATTACCATGAGATGATATTCATTTGATCCCCCATTAGTGTTCCCATATTTCCTACAATGTTTTTTAGATGTTGCTATTAAAATTGTTACTGGACGTGTAAAACTACATTTTTTGCCAGGGAAATAACATCTATTGTCACCCTTTTCACCCTCTTTACTTTTTTTCCCACCTCTAATGTTTTCCACCATTATTCTTACACACAAAAATACCTTTTCTGAATCGTCATTGTTATAGAAAGATTGTTGCAACATCACTAATTTGCTAAATATTTATATATTTTATTTCGTCACCATTTCAACGAATGTTGACCAAGTCAATATTGACTTTCTCAAATAGTTGGGTGATTGTTTGAACAGTGCAACAGTAATATTTGTGTCATCGCGCATAAAACAAACTCTGCGATGAGCGTTGACCAAGTCAATATTGAATTTTTCAAATAGTTGGGTGACTTTAAACAGGGAAACAATAATCTTTGTATCACCACCCATTCTAAGAACTATGCGACGAAAGATAGAGGTCCTTTCCTAGGTGACAAACACAGGTTGATTAAAAAAAAGAAATATAAATTTAAATCTTTATCTTCATTTTTGCGACGAAAAACTACTTTCATTGCAAGTAGTTCATCACAATGTTTTCAATATGTAGGATATATATAATCAGTGGGGTATGGTTATCTACTGCAACAATGAATGGAGGAGCTTGTGAATTTAAGGGAATGATTAACTTGGTCAACAATGTTGTTTCAGTCTTCATTATGGTTTTGATGATACAAGTTCTCATTATCCAAGTAGGATGGATGTATGATATTGGATAAGTGAGGTGACAATACCCTTACTTTATTTTTGAATAATTCATACTTTTGGAGGTTCAAAAATTCTTCAGTGGGAAGGTGTGATCCATGAGGATCCATGTTAAGCCCTAAATAGCGGTACATTACCCCTTAATAGGGGAATATTAAATTAATATTTTTATTTTATTTATGTTGGCTTGGATCCATTAGTTGTAATTTTACCTCCTAGTATCCTATATATACCAAGGAGACCTTTTCATTTTGAATCATCTTGTATTTGTAAATTTATGTGGTGTATAAGAAGGTTTCCCCCTAGAAGAGGATTATTATCTAAAATTCTCTCTTTTTCAAGGTTTTGAGTACTTATTCTGAGGTTTTTTTTCTATTTTGATATTTGGTTCTTAACATTTGGTATCAAAGCTCAAGGTCTTGGGGTTTTGTTGATTTATCTAAGACACCTTGGAATTTTCACTATAACTTTTTTTCTGCAATGTTTTAGAAGGCACACCTTGGAGTATATTTAGAAGATGAAGAAAGGTACTTCGGGTTCAAATATAATCTACTAAGTATTTACACATTAGGATATATTTCATGTGTAAGATCCGGTTCTAGAATCATCCTGAATTTAGTCATCGCAAAACTTTCACTATAAAAAAAATTATGTGACGTTTCATACCTTGAAATGTGGAGGATATTTATATAGAGGTGGTTGTGATAAAAAATTGAGCTTCTGGGTCATCCTACTTTTGGATATACACCCTATGTAAAATAAGGTAGCTAACTAGTCCTATTAACTAGTCTCAAACATGTGTTCCATATAAAACAATAATATATTCTTCAGTGAGACCAGTTGCATTGGATAGTGGAAAGTATATAGCATTTTTTGTGCAAGTTTCAGAATCAAATATCGTATATTGTGCTCTTGGCACACTTTACATGTACGCTCTCCTAGAAGGGACCAAAATAAGAAAGGTGTGGGGAAGTTACCATAACTTCCACTTGGCACATCCAATTTTGATCAGACCTATGGAATTGCAAAGAAGACGTATTAGAGAACTACATAACAAATATTCAAACCTAGAAGGGCCGAAATTTTGGAGATACAATAGAAGAAACATTGTCTAGGAGAACCACCTCCAAATCAAGGTTCAAAAGTGATAGTTGGCCAACATGCAACCAAGAAAGGGAACTTCTACACCAAATAAGCCTTCAGATAGTCCTACTTGGACTCTTGATGAAGGTGAAGAAATGCACAGGGACATAGATGATTTACAAAAGAAGGCAGTAACAAAAGATGAACTACAAGGGATGATGGATTCAACAGAAGTTAAGTTGGAAGAAATAATGGATACTAAGAGGGATGGTTTAAAAAGGGATATCGTGGAAGGATTGAAAATTTTTCTAATAAGGAGGTCACCTGAAAGTGAAAATGTATTCCATGAAATTCATGATAAGGACACAAGGAAGATGACTCAAGACTAGAGAAAATCCAACTTCAGGTTGAAGACTAACCACTTTCCTAATGTTGATATGAGGAAGTTTTATGGAAAGGATCCAATCACATGAATACTCTATATCGAGAAGTTCTTTGATCTACATGATGTGTCACACACACAAAAGGTACAAATTGTGTATTTATATTGAGAACCCTATCAATTTGTGTGGTATTGATGTCTTTTTTTTCGCAAATCACTTGTCACTTGGAAAATTTTCACAGAAGAAATGATAGCACACTTTTAGGATACAATGAGCAATACCTTCTTTAGCCAATTGATAAATTGCAATAAAAAGGGTTCAGTTGCATAGCACATTGAGAGCTTCCAAAGATTGAATATAAAGGTAACAAATATTCCATATGAGCACCTGATTGATGTATTCATAGGAACATTAAAGGATAACATTCAACATGAGGTTCGCCTTTGGGAACCCAAATCATTGGAGAATGAGTTCAAGGTGGAGAGAAATGTTAAAAGTAAAAATATGGCTATGGCTACTAGAAGGACCACTCCTAACATATATCGAGAGAATGATGTTCCTTCTTCTAAAACACCTCAACTTACAAGGTTGACACCTCAAAAATTGGAGGAAAGAAAATAAAAAGGTTTATGCTTTAATTGTGACCACAAGTACAATAAGGGACATAAGTGTAGTGAGAATAAATTATTCTACATAGATTGTGAAGAGGAATAAGAACAAGAACGAGAACTAGAACCATCTCAAGATGAAAACATAGAAGAGATTTATTTTCAAGATTTGACTCCCACCATATCATGTAATGCATTGGATGGAATTAACACTCCTCAAACCATTAAGATCAAAGGATATATCAAAAAGGAAAAGGTAATAGTCCTGATTGATTCTAGTAGTACTCATAATTCCGATCACTATAAATTAGCCAAATCTCTCAATTTCTTTTAATATCCAGCGCCATAGTTTCAAGTAATGATTGCAAATGGATGAACTATCAATTGCTCAAGAAAATTCCATAAGATCAATATTACTATGGGGGACTATGTAATGAATAGTCCAATGATTTATATACCCATGGGTGGTGCTGATTTCGTACTAGGAGTCCAATGGTTACAATCATTGAGAACAATGGATTTTAATTTCTAAGAAATTTTCATGAAATTTTCATTGGAAGGAAAGGAAATTGAGTTAAGGGGTATCAAAAGGAAACCCAGTATGTTGATAAGCTCGAATGGCATGAAAACATTATTGAAAAAGGGGCATCATGGTGTAATTGTACAATTATGCTCATTAGATGTTCAAACATCTAAGACATCTATTCCCCTAGATCTCCAAGGGATCATTGATAATCATTCCAAATTATTTGAAGATATTCCCAGAGGTCTTCCACCCAATCGAAATCATGATCATGCTATTCACCTAATTCCTGGGAGTGTTTTTCCTAACATCAGGCCTTACAAATACCCTTATTCTCGGAAGAGTGAAAATGAGTGTATGGTTGAAGAAATGTTAGAGGTTGGCATTATTAGACCTAGACAAAGTTCTTACTCTACATCGGTGGTAATGGTACTCAAGAAAGATGGCTCATGGCATATGTGTCTAGATTATAGAGAGATCAACAAGATCACTATTAAATATAAATTTCTCATTCCTATCATTGATAAATTGTTAGATGAGATACATGGAGCAATCTACTTCATAAAGTTCGATCTCTGTTTAGGGTATAATAAGATTAGAATGAAGAAAACAGATATCCCAAAAACAATGTTCCGAAATCATGAAGGCCATTATGAATATTTTGTCGTGTCATTTGTCCTTACAAATGCACCTTCCACATTCCAAGGGTTGATGAATTCCATTTTCAATCCCTTCCTTTGAAATTTTGTGTTAGTATTTTTTGATGATATACTAATCTATAGCAAGTTTTGGGAGGATCATGTTCGACATGTTGACAATGTGTTGCAACTATGAAAGGAGCAACGACTATATGCCAAACCATCCAAATGTTTCTTTGGGGTGAAGGAGGTAGATTATTTGGGTCATATTGTATATCATGAAGGTGTCAAGGTATACCCTAACAATATTAAGGCCATGATGGACTAGTCAATTCCCAAAACATTGAATAGTCTTAGAGGATTTTTGGGTTTAATAGGTTACTACCTCAAGTTTGTTCGAAACTATGGAAGAGTAGGAACATCTTTAACAATATTAAATAATAAGAATGAATTTTCATGGACTCCAAAGGAAACTAAATCTTGTGAACAACTTAAAGAGGTGATGTGCAAAGCTCCTACCTTGACCACACCAGACTTCACAAAAACCTTTATTGTGGAATGTGATGCCTCAGGAAATGGCATTGGTGTTGTTATAATGAAAGAAGGAAGGTCCCTTGCTTTTGAAAGTCAGACACTCAAGGGAAAGGAATTACAAAAATCCATTTATGAGAAGGAAATGATGGAAATAATACATGCATTGAAGAAATGGCGCCCGATGGGTGTTCTATATGCACTAAAAACACACTAAAAACCCTCAATTAAATTGTCAACCCGGGGTAAGTAAAATTAGAGTTGTATCAAAATTTATGCCAAAGGTAGAAGGGTTGGTAGTAGTATAGTCTAACTAAGGAAGTGGTTATCTAAAGGATAATCTATTCAAACAAACCTATCTAATGAGCAAACCCTACTAAGCAACTTGAAACTATGTAACCTAAGTACTTTTGGACCCAAAATCAATGGATAGTTCTAAGAAGACAAGTGAAAACCCTATTTGAAGCAAAGTAGTTCAACAATAAGAAATAAGCAAAAACAAACTATTTTAAGAAGAACAATAAGCAAATAACAAAAGCAAACTACTTTAACTTGCCTACCTAAATTCAATGAGCAACTACCCTATGAAAGCAAGTAAATAAACAAGCAACTATACTATCAAAGCAAGAATAGACAAGTAAGCATGTAACCTACTAAAGCAATTGAACAACTAACTACCCTAAGATAACTTTTACTGCAAGTAAGCTAATTAAGACTTCTCATTGAACAACTATCTAACCTAAGAGGCAAGTGAACTATATTCTTAATTCAAACTTCAAAACTATTTATAATTCATAAAAGAAAATCTATTTAATTGAAAGCAAGAAGGACTAACAACTAACCTTTAATATATGATAAGAAAAATTCTCTTTAATCTACCAAAGCAAAAGACTATCTATCCTACAACAACAATAAAACTATCTTCTGATCTACGAAAGCAAGAAACTCTATCTTCTAATCTACGAAAGCAAGAAACTATCTTCTAATATACGAAATCAAGAAACTATATCTTAACCTATGAAAACTAAAATATAGTGTTGGTGCTTGTGTGAATGTCTCCGGTGTCTTATAATATCTCGATGGCAATTGACAACAAAGGATAATTCAAGCGGTATAAGCTCTACACTAATCTCAATAGCAAAGTGAAAGGTATGGATTAAACAATCCAATGAGAATTTATCCATTATAGAAACAATGTTAATTACCCTGCATATTCATGGAATTATTAACCATCAACAATATAACGAGATTTTAATTGTATTTCTATGCTATGTAGGAAAACTTCATAATTAAATTCAATCATTAGCTAAGAATTTTAATTTCAATCTAATTCTAGGAAAGAAAGTACATAAAATGAAACTATGCTATATCTATTTTAACAATTCAAAGTGCAAGAAAGAAAGTGCTTAAAAATAGGAATTAAGGCATGATGTATAAAAAGTAAACTAACGAATACATTAACTAACAACTAGTTAAGAAAGATCTATATAAAAATGGAATAAACAATCTATAATTAAAAACTGAAACTAATCCTATCCATCCATCAAATCCTTGTTAAAGAAGACATGCAATAAAACTATGTTCTATTCTATTTCAAACTCTGTTTTAAATTTAATTCTAAAAGCATAAATAAAACACAATCTAATATCTAATTGCATAAGGGGTTAGTCTATGAATTTGCAAATTCGTTCCTAACTACAAGATCAACGCATACTAATACAAGCCTTCATACTAACCTTCAAAAGAGAGTTAAAATGATTAAACTACAACAACAAATTAATTAACAAAGGAAAAATAACAATGCATGTATAGAAATAAAAAAGAGGCATTTAAACTATAAAATACATGAACAACTTAAAGAACAATTACCAGACTGCTGGTGGCCCCCCCAGCAAGTCGTGGTCACTTCCTAAAGGCACACCATGAACTCGACAAATTGATTTCACCATTAAAACTCAAAAACACAATTTTTCTATAATCTGGCAATGAAAAATATCAAAACAGAGTAAAATCATGTTTGTATCCAATAGACTGGTTCTTCTACTGCTTAACTTCTATTTGACCACCACGGTGGTATTTATAATATTTACAAACCAAGTGGTCGACCACAAGAGGGTCGAACCACTTCTAAAATCGGCAAATTACATTAATGGTGTCCTAACTGTCGAAATAGAGAGAGCCAATAATCACCCTGCTTAAGTGCTTAAACTGAGTTGTCAAGGGTTCAGTAGATGGAGGGGGCAAGCACGAGAAAAACCCATGTTCCTAATTCGACCACCACTGGCCACCAATACCATAATTGCCAAAGTGCCCACCGTTTTTATGCAAGACCCAGTGCTGGATGAAGTGTCGGACCGAGTACCGGATCAAGTACTGGAAGGAGTGCCGAACTAAGTGCTGGAAGCAGAAACGTGATGCGTTTTTTCCCTGTAACACCAAAAAACGTGAATTAGATCCTTGGAAACATAAAAATGTGATGAATTATACTCAATATCAACATTAAACACGACTCATACATACCTGGTGTAGATCATACCATTTTGGCACATAATTCCTCAAAAAGCTTCTCCAAAACATGAAAAACACATATGTACATTCGGCAAAAGTGTCTAATAACTGTCATAAAATTGATCATATCTTGAGCCCAACATTACCCCCACACTTACGATTTTGCAGGTCCCATTGTAAACAAAAAAAAATTACCCCTCGTGACTAGGCTTGCTGAGGAGGACAGCTTTGGAAGCTTCTCCTTCTTGATGTGAAGACTTTTCCTTGTGCCTCTTTTGTTGCTTCAATTGTGCTCTGAGGCTGTAGTTGTATTTGGTCGTATCATCAACCAACCATGGAAGGGAGTTAACCTTTGCTTGAAGGACTGCATTATCATGATGAAGGTGTGTGTCTATTGTCTTCCTTTCTTCCAACTATTGGAGAAGCTGATGGTTTTATTTTTGTATCTTCTCAATGGCTGGGGAAGAATCAGTGATCTCGAAGGAAGGCTTAGATCCTTTGAGGGATGTGGACAATCTATCAATCTTAGGATCTAGAGTAGGCATGGGTGAAGTAGGAGTGATGGGGGATTGGTAAGGAGAGGTAGGTTCTAATTTTGTCTTTCTTAGTGGCTCTAATCCATTCGTAGAAACTTCCCTAAGTCTATTGTGAGGGATCTTAAGATTGGAGGACAC
Source organism: Picea engelmannii (assembly GCA_009831015.1). NCBI lineage: Eukaryota > Viridiplantae > Streptophyta > Pinopsida > Pinales > Pinaceae > Picea > Picea engelmannii. The sequence goes on along the minus strand of ML778661.1, from coordinate 1,191,036 downwards.
TTGGATAGGATCCGAAACAAGCAGGGATTTTGCATACGGTTTTGTTCTTGTGCTCCAGGTACTCTTTTGAAAGGGTCCTTTACCAAATTGATTGGCTCCCCTCCTATTTGTGGGAACAATGGGAAATTCTTGTTGAATTACTTCTTGGAGATTTTTAGGTGTGGAATCAAGGAAGATTGAAGGCATTGGGGGGTTAACAATAGGCTTCTTTTGGTCTTTGCTCTTGGTATTTTTACCCAATAAGGAAGTAGGGATATCAACAATCTTTTTGTATTGTTCTGGCAAAGAGAGGGTTTGTACAAGGGGGTTTGGAGTTCTTGGAGAGCGAGGCTTGGATGGAAAGAAAGTTCTTAGGCTAAGTGGCTTTTTGTTGGTCTTAATTATCAAGTGAGGGTTTGCAAATTGATAGATAAAGGCATCCTAATTTTTCCCCTGTTTCTCTAATTCAGCTAGAACAAGGAGTTTGATAAAACCATGGTGAAAGAGACTATTGTGGGGGTTAGTCACATTCTTCCTCACTTGAGAGGACATCATCTCCAAGCTTTTTATAAAATAGAAGGGGAAGTTCCAAGGTTTCTTGAATAGAAAATGAGCCAACAATCTGAAATGACAAGCTTTGAAAGTGGAGTATCTACCTTCGCATGTAATCAACCTCATGATGATGATGATTGGGTTGATACATTCCACCTTTATCGACTCCCTAGAATATCCTTTTGCTCCTGAAATATTCTTGAATTCGGGCTTAAAAACCCTGTTATAACTTGAGCATGGTAGTTGGTGGTTTTTGAACCATCTATCTCCCATTCTTGGGAGCTTTGTAGCTGCAGCAATGGAATCTTCTGAGACTTCAAAGGAAAGAGACCCCATGTGTGCTATCTTCCCATTGAAACCAAGGAAAAATTGCATGGAGAGGGGGTCATCATGGCCCTGCAAGTTAGAAAAAAATGGCCCCTAGCCTGCGTGAAAAAACACCTCTTTGCATTGTGCAAATTCAAGAATGGAAAAAAGATACGATAGGAAGAGGGTTCATACCTCTTGGGCATTGTGGAAGAGGTGAAATTCACCAGGAAAGGGTGCCAATGGGCCAAGAGATGGCATGAATTGGGCATAGACCAAGCGTAATTCAAACAGGGGAAGAAATGGTAGAGTTTGGGCATGATTTCTCAACGCAGGGCTGAGCAAATGGTAAGGGAAAATTGAGATAATGGTTACCCAACCTGAATTTGAATGCGCCTATGGTGGAGTAGGTTGTACACATGTGCGCACGAGCTGCCATGTGTGGGAGTTTTTGAATTCGAAGGCTTGTTTTTGGGGCAATGTAATGATGTGCATTTAGATCAATGTCCAAGTCTTTTGACTTGGACATTTGATCATGAACATATAAAGCATCTTCAATCAATTTCCTGCAACCAATTCAATTGAATGTAATTGATTTCGAGTTACTTGGAATCTAGGATAGTTACTGGTGTGTAATTCATATGGCACTTCGTTCGGCACCTCATACGACATTTCATACAACATCTCTGTGTTGAATACATTGTAACCTCTTATAATGGATAGCCTACAAATTTGAAATGTTTTTGACAATCACAGTGGTAAATGAGCAGAGGAAGAATGCTCCCTTGTTGTTGATTTTTCCTTCATGCTCACTCAATCCTCTTGCATATGACATATAATGTCAAACCTACAATGAACATGTTATAGCAAGCATAAAACATGTACTGTCAATCTACATTGTACAACATGTAATGGAAGATAAATCGATAAAGAGTGGTTTGTTAAGTATATGTTCAATAATTTATAGCACACATGAGTTTATCACTTCAAAAATAAAATGATTATTAATGTAATAACTTGTATCATGGAAATAATACAAAAATTCTTGCAAAGATTTGTTTCTCCAGGCAATGATAATTTGTTAGCTCATGAACCCCTCCCCCACACCTAATTATTGTGACACCTCACAATCAAAAGTATAGGAAACCGGTCAGTTCCTCCAATAGCCGAAGATTTATAGTATTTCAAGTGTAAAGATAAATTTCACAGATTGGTCTAATGAGATGGTTAGAAGATGGCCCCTCTTATAGGATAAGAGATCCTATATACAATTAAGAAGAGGTAGGCAAGATAGTTTCAATATAGGCTTAAAGTTATTTCCCAATGGCAAGTTTATGGAGTTCATTAACCTTAGCTTAACCACACATACTTCATGGCAGCTTTGTCTGCAAGTAATGTCGTACATCAGGACAAGTTTAAATTTATTATTTATTTTTGTTAGATTACCATCCTTGCTAGGTAGAATGCCCCGCTACCAGCAAGCCTGTTCAGTACTTTGGCGGGTTTACCTAGTTATACCATAGGCCAATACCCGCTACCAGCATACCTGTTCAGTATCCCAGTGGGTTAGCCTCCTACACCCTCAAATATTGGCCCTCCATATTTCAATATTTTAGTATAAGATTGATTTATGCAAGAAGATGGGGGGACAACTCTGAAAACAACTTTTTCTTTCTTTTTTTTCAATTGTGATGGTACTTATGTTAGAGGATGACTTTCTGTTATATTACTTAGTGATTGTCCCGATGTAAGGGGTACTTAAGCGGACAGGGATTATCTAAATATATGATATAATCAAGCTAGTTAGTGTGTATTGGATGGTACCATTGAGAAATAACATAAAGGTATCTCTAGGCTCAACTCACTTTCTTCTTTTGTAGTTATTATGATGTTTCCATGACTAACCGCTAAATAGACCTCCTTGTTACTCTTTGATAAAGACACTTGACTCACTTACTTAGGTTTCTTGGAAAAAATGTACGAGATACCTCTAGGATTGATAGTTATGGTGTGACTTCCTTATATAGTGGTGAAGAGTTTCAAGAGAAACTTCTTTAGAATGCCTTAAAAATGAGAATTTTTTCCAAAAATATGGATAATTACAGTAAGTCAATATTCATTTGATGTTTTACCAGACACAAAATTCAAGTCTAACAATGTTTTGAAGAAAGATCCTTGAAACTGTGTACTCCTGGTGAAATAAATACTTACAAAAATCTCTAGAATTGCCTTATTAACAAAATTCAAAAACTATTTACATATATACAATAGGAAATTTTAAAAAAACTTTTCAAGAACAAGGGGGGACTTCCCCATCTACTAAGTTCAATGCCTTGTTAGTTGACATGACCTATAGAAAATCCTCTCTGGAAATGAGCTTATGATAAAATTTAAGTCGGTGTCCATTTACTACAAAGGAGACTTGTCCATCGTCAATTGTTTTAATTTTTACAGCTCCATTGTTATATACATTGTCTACCTCGTAAGGGCCCAACCACTGGGTGGTGAGTTTTCCTTTGAATATTTTGAATTGGGAGTCAAACAACATAGCTCAATCACTAGGTTGGAAGTGCTTCTTCTTAATAAACTTATCTTTCCACTTGCTCCTCTAGTTTTGGACTAATATCGTCCGTTGGATGGCATCTTGCATGATTTCATCCAACTCATTCAATTGTAGGGCTCGTTGCTTCTGAGCCTCATCCAAGTTCAATCCTAATTCTGCTGCAATACAGAAGGTCCTTACTTGGAATTCTATAGGTAGAAGTATTTGTTTCCCGTACACTAGCTCATAAGGGGTATGCCTAGTGGTATTTCTCCAGGTGGTCCGATATGCACACAAAGCCTCTGCGAGCCTATCATCCTAATCTCGGTGATGTAATTGAACAATATTTGTCAAGATATCTTATATAAATTTGTTTGTGGATTCTACCTGACCATTGGCTTGTGGGTGGTATGGATAAGATTTACGATGTTTAATCCCATATTTCTCTTTTATCTCTCTCATCATCTTGGAAGTGAATTGAGTGCCTTGGTTGGTAACAATTTCACGAGGGACATCGAAGCGGGTAAATATGTCTTCATAGATGAATTTGACAATAGATTTCTTTGTATCCCTGAATAGGGATTTTGCCTCTACCCATTTGGTGACATAGGCCATACAAACCAAAATATAGTTCTTCCTATGAGACATGGGTGAAATTGGTCTTACAAAGTCGAGGGCCCATTTTTCGAAGGGTTCTATCATAACTTGGGCACGGAAAGGCATTTCATCAGCTGACGTAGGTCTTCCTATCCTTTGGAAACTATCACAACTTCTCACATACATGGCAACATCCTTGAAAATGCTAGGCCAATAGTAACCCAAATGTAACACCTTATATGTTGTACGGTTGTCAGAAAAATGGCCACCACATGGTCCATCATGACAACTTCGTAGTATTTATGGTACCTCATCCTCTCGGACACATTTATGAATAATCAAATCAAGGCCTGTGCAAAAAAGGTCATGACCAACCCAAGAGTAATTAGCACTCTGTGTAACAATTTTCCTCTTTTCATGAGGTGACAAATGAGACGGTAACTTCCTAGTGGCTAGATAGTTTTCCATATCTGCAAACCATGGGGTATGGATAGAGAGGGAAACAAGATGCTCATCTGGGAAACTATCATCTACAGGGATATCATCATCCTCATTTTTTATTCAAGAAAGAAAATCAGCTGCTACATTATCCTTTCTAGGTCAGTCAAGAAAAGTGATTTTAAATTCTTGCAATAAAAAAATCCACTTGGTTACTCGACCATTAGTTATGGGTTTATTCATCAGGAATCTAATGTTGGAATGATCAGTATGTACAAATGCTTCATAACCTATAATGTAATGACAAAATTTGTTAATAGCATGAACAACTGCCAAGAATTCTTTCTCAGTGACTATGTAGTTCAACTCGGCAGGGGACATGTTCTTTCTCACAAAATAAATGGCATACCACTGTTGGTCCTCTTTCTTCCCTAATACCCCTCCTATTGCGGTGTCAGAGGCATCAATGGATATATGAAATGGGAGAGTCCAATTAGTCCCTCTAAGAACAGGTGCCACAGAAAACTTAGCTTTCAGGGTTTCAAAGGCAGTTTGACACTACTCAGTCCAAACAAAATCAACATATTTTATTAGTAATCCAAACATAGGTGCAACAATCTTGGTAAAATTTTCAATAAACCGTCAGTAATATTCGGCATGTCCAAGAAAGATTCTCACCTCTTTCTGAGTCTTGGGGGGTGGAATTATGACAATGACCTCAATCTTTGCAGGATCGACTTTTATCCCTTGAGATGAAACATGATGTTCTATAACCATTCCTTCAGTTAACAACATTTTTCATTTTTCATGACTTAGAGATAGGTTCATTTCTTGGCATTTGATGAGGAATTTTTATAAGTTGTCTAAGTCTTCCTGGTAAGTGTTACCATAGACTGTGAATTCATCCATGTAGACCTCCACACAATCATGAGTAAGATCGATAAATATCCCTAATACTGCTCGTTGAAATGTGGTAGGAGCATTACACAATCCAAATGGTAAGACCCTATAAGCATGGGTTCCCCAAGGAAAAGTAAAGGTAGTCTTATCTTGGTCCTCGAGTGCTATAAGAATCCGATTGTACCCATTGTACCCATCTATAAAGGAAAAATACTTCTTTCCAGACAAGGTATCTAGAACTTGGTCAATGAAAGGAAGAGGAAAGTTATCTTTCATATTGGCTTTGTTGAGTTCCCGGAAATGAACAAAAATTCTCCATTTCCCAGTCACTTTCTTTGGAACCACTACAAGCGGGGATACCCACTTTCTATCGGAGATGGGATAAATGAATCCAACATTTAACAACTTTTGGATCTCCTCCTTGACTATATCTTTAAGTTTTGGGTACATCCTTCTCTAGGGTTTCCTAACAGGTGTTACTCCCCCCTGGGTATATATATGATGGATGCATGTGTCAGGGTGTATACCATTCATGTCAGTGTATTCCCAAGAAAATTCTCTCGATTGTTCTTTAAGGATATCTACTAACTGTTTCTATTGGTCTATATCTAGCCCGAAGTTTATATGTAAAACTTTCCCTGGACTAATCTCATAGGGCATAGTATAAGACATGGAAGATTCATCTATCTCAAAAATAAAAGATGTCAAAAACAAAATGGATGGGTCTAATTTTTCTTGATATTATTCCCCAAACATGTACTCAAATTGGGGAAAAGACTGTGGAAAATCCACACATGCAATAGCAGAAATAAACTGGTTTAGCACATTTTATGTTGTGTTCTCTTGAAGTGCCCATGCATGGTCACTTGGCAATATGGGTTCTTCCCGGTCCTCATTCTTGTATGGAAATTCAAGCCACCATAGATTCTCCATAATAGGTTGAGCTGGAGGGTAAATGGTGAGCTTCTAGATAGAGAGACCATTTGAGATGGTCATTTCCCCTTCTCTACAACCAATAAATGCATTGGTTGTGGCTAGCCAAGGTCTTCCCAAAATGACGGGATGGACTTTGGCAGGATCCTTTGAGTGAATGACAATAAAATCTACTGGGTACTCCCATGAGGCTAAAGTAACCATGATATCATATAAAATTCCTTCAGGTATAACCCTAGTCTTATCTGCTAATTCCAAAATGGTTGGGGTAGGCCGAAGAAGAGGTTGTAACTGTAATTGTTCCAAGGTAGTAGCGGTCATAACATTGATGGATGACCCTAGGTATATGATAGTGTTTCCATTGGAGACCTCATTATTAGTTATGGTCACTACAGGGTTTCTTGGGTTCCCATATTTTGCTAGATTTGTCTGCTCTGATATGTATTTAGAAAGATCTCCTATCAAGTGTACTGTAGGAGGGTCCTTATGCTTCCTACCTAGATTCTTGATACACAATTCTTTGATTACCTTACTGTATATTGGAAGGTCTTTAATGGCTTGAAGTAGAGGAATATTGACACAAATATTTTTCAATTCATTCAAAATGTCAAATTCCATTCGGGTGGTAGGTTTCTCAATTACCAATTGGTTTGGATAAGGAGGGACCTTCGTAATTTGTGAAGGTTCATTTTGGGGAAGCTTGGGTTCTTGATTCTTCAGGATAATAACATCTTCCCACCTAGTGTCATCCATGGGTTGTTTGGTGGTTTCTTCTTCTTCTTCTTCTTCCTGGGTGACTACTGAAGGATCTTAGTTGAATTTCCTGTAATTGAACAAGAGTAATAACATATGTCAGGAAAGCATGCATCTCAACATTGTGAAGAGGTTTAGGGGGATTATTATTGGGATTCGACACTGGTTGTGCCGGTATTAGTGTTGGTCTTGGGGAGATTTCATTTTGGTATTGTAGCAGTTGTTGTTTTGGAATAGGAGGTAAAGGTGGTGGAACAAAACCTGGCAAAAGCTACAAAGTGTTTGGTGGGAATTGAGGATAATGATGGTTGGACATAGGGATAGGTGTATCTTGAGGGTTTCCTTGGTTATGTCCTCCTCTCCATGATTGAAACCAAGCATGTTGGTACCAATTAGACCAGTTCTTCCAACCTGGTGAGTTCCACTTTTGTTGTTGTTGATAATAGGGTAGAAATTGATATTGTAGATCTGGGTATGTGGGCTGGTTCCTAGGTTGCCATGGCCTCCTAGGTGAATAAGAAGACTCCCTAGGATCTCGACTCCTATAGATGGCTAATAAACCAGGAAAGGATGAACATTTCTTGGTTGAATGGTCTTCTGTACAGAAGCCACAAACTGAAATGTTATCTAATGGGCATTCCCTTGGGGAATGCTTCCTCCTCCATCTTGGGCAATATATGCTCATTGTTGTACTTTCCTCCTCCTGTTTCTTTTTAATTTTAAGGGTGTCCAAGTGGGAACCTATTGTGCTTAAGATGTTGTTGGCAGCCATCTCGCTTTTTATCCTATCTCTATAAGCTGCCTACACAAGTGTTTTGGAACCCTTGATTCTCATCGCAAGTTTTTGAATAAAACAACACTGTCATTTTGCACATTTGCACACCTGCCTTCTGTTCTAGTTTTCACGACTGTAAGCATGAAAACTTTGATTTTGAAGTCACGTCAATAGAATTAAAATCATCACTGGATTATTATGGTCACTCTTGTCTATGTGTTCATTGCATTTCCAATTTAATTATAGTCACATAGTTGGCAAGACACCAAAATATTTACTCATTTGGCATTCTTTTGTTGTTTCATTTTTATAAGATTGTGATGATATTATAATGACTGTCATTGAGTCCTTAATACATTGGTGGTTTGATGCACTTTAATCAAATTCCTTGGTGCTTTGGTTTCATGAAAACATATTGACATTGTGGTTAGACCCTTGGCGCAATCATTTCATACAACATATATTTGTTATGATCGAACCCTTGGTGTTGATTTCGAAACAATTGTTTTGATTTTAAAACCATGTAAATACTATTTCTCGTGTAAAAGATTTGGGTCGACTCACCATAGTTTTCATTAATTGTTTGAATGGAATTTGATTTTAACACATTGCAATAGTGATTTGAATCACCATATTCCCTGTCAGTTGTACATTTGGATATGACTGTTTTGCATGGGCTAATCTAACTCCACCATCCTCGCACACTCGGGCATTAATGCTTGCCTCCTATCCCGGGTCACCTCTGTTGGTTTTGGGGAAGTCTGTGAGCTATTCGATCCTATGTTTACCTTGACCAAATCCTTGTGCGTTTACCCTGCTCACTATGTGCCCTTGCCTATGTTTCCTGTGGTGTGTATAGAGCCTAATGGCAGCCAAACACTCTTTCTTTTCGACAATGCCCGCAAAGATTTGGAAAATAGTGGCTGGCTGGTGTTTATCCAGAGATTTGAGGGTTTTAACCTTTTGGTTGCCCAACAATTCGCCCTCACCTTCGACGGTTACATGGCTAAGGTCGGAGACATATAGCTCGACCTAAATGAGGAATTCCTCAGTTCAGCTATAGGACTACCAGCTACAGGGCAAAGGTGGTTCAAAAACTCCAAAGTAGACGAGGTGTCGTGGTCGCTCCTATTCACATCAAGGAAGATTGTGAGTTGCGATAGAGGTATGCCTCTTACTACCCTCAAACCCAGGTGGCACGATATTTTGGCAATTGTTAAGTAGTTTGTGACCTGCGAAGGTCGTTATGGCTTGGTATTTCTGTATCATCTTCAGTTGTTGATGAATTTCATAGACTACCCTCTGAATATTCCGCATTATATTTTATGTAGTCTTTACAAAATGTCCAAACGATTCAAGCGTGAGAAAGATGATAGCAACCTTTTCCATCACTGCTTGATCAAACTCATTATCGTCCACCATTTGAGCCTTAGTGGTGATAGTTGGCAAGCCTTCCTATCAAGGAATGGCTTTGCCACTCCCGAGTCTGTCCAAGTGGACAAGGTTGTGGTTACTGAAACTCTGGTTGGGCCAGCCGTGCCATTTCATATCCTTCTACCCCCTGTCAAACCCTTGAATTGCCCCGACCTCGACCTACCCGATACCATGGCCGGCCCATGTACTAAAGACAATACTAAGGATATCAATAAGCCTGTGAGGAGGAGAGGTAAGGGTGATACTGGTGTCAATAGTAAGGGGAATAAAAACACACGATGGATATCCAGATGTGCTAGGAACAAACCCAAGCAAAATGTTGACCATAAGCCAATAGTGCTAAGCGAGGAATCGGAATTTTAAATTGAACGTTTCTTGACTAAAGAATATCCCTATTCTCATGGCCTATGCTCTATGGAACCCTATGACTATGTTTCCAACTTACCTCCGTGCCTCAAGAACGATCCTAAATTCCCAGGAATTGGGCTTCACAGTCAAACCCCTGGTAACTTGAAAGAACCCTCGCCTTTGATGCCGAATCAACCACCTTGCACACAATGTAATGCCTGGCTTGAATGTTATTACACCAACATTCCCCTATTGCATTCTAAGATTAAATCATTAGAGGAACGAGTTACAGTGCTGTCAAGGGAGAATGATATGCTACAAGCCAACGAGAAGAAACAAAAAGCCACCGGCTCAATTGTCTTCAGAAATGTCGAGGCAGCAACGACCTTTGTCAATTCCATGTTATCATGATCGAATCATTTACTTAATACCTCGGTATGTATTTCAACATTGATTTTGTTTTACGAATTGGTTTGTATTAATATGACCGATTGGTTTTGTCTTCATTTAGTTCTGTTTGTTTTTAATAGATTTAAAATGGCTCTGTTATTTTCGTTTTACCAAAAATGATACCGTTATGAATCATGTACAGAAGATTTGTTTGCTAAACTCAGACACAGCTATGATTTGGTTAATGCGATTTTATTGTTCTCAGATTAGTATAAACGATTGGTTTGTTTTCAATTCTGTTTAGTTTGCCTTTGAAACAATTTTGCACGTTTGAATCAGGGTAGTCAATTGGGTTTGCTTTCGATTAGTTCTATTTGTTTTTAATAAATTCAAAACAATCCTATTGACTTCGATTTACTAGAAATGATTTTGTTTCTCTTTGAATAAATATTTTCGTTTGGATTATGATTGCATTCGACTTGTATAAAATATTTGTTTGCTAAAATCATGTAGCTATGTTTTGATTGGTACGATTTTGCATAACGATTGTGTCGGCCCCAAACTATTTCGATTCATTTCTGTTTGTTTTGATTTGCAAACAATATTGCGTGCCTTGAATTAGTATAATTATTTGTATGAGTTGGATTGGTATCAAAGACAGATTTGATACGGCTCTGTTAGCTTTTGGTTTAAAAATGATTTTGTTAATTTCCGAGTCGACATAAAATATTGCGTTTGTATTAAATGAATAATTTGTTTGATCGGTTACAGCTTGTGTCGATTGAAATAAATTCATGAAAATGATTTCATTGGTTTCGAATTGTCTAAATGATTCTGTCTGCTCCGAATTGGTAATAACAAGTCTTGAACAGATTGCATGTATCTCTGTTACCATTCGGTTGAACATGATTTTTGTCTGTCTCAAATTGGCATAAAGATTTGGTTACTTCTGGCATGAGTGATTTGCTTTGTGTTGATTTAACGATTAAAGATTTGGTTTAATAATTTGAATATATTTCTGTTAGTTTTGGATTGATTAAAAATGATTTTGTTTGCAAATTAGACCAGCTACAGAATCGCGAGATTCTGTAGCTAGTCTTAAAATTTAGATTTTTGTTAGTTTTACAAATAAAATGTCATCTAAACTTGTCTATTCTTGTCCACTTTCAGGTGCATACAAATTTCAATGACCAATTGGATGTGTCGTGGAAGTTCAGGAGATACTTTTGTGATATGGTTTTGTTATAGGTTGTTAGCTTTAGTAAAAAATATGGACTTGGGAGATTATTCCCAGATTTTTTGTAAATTGCTTTGATAATTCCCACAGGGATGTTTTACCCTGTGGCCTTTAAATACTTGTTATTTTTTGTAATGGACCCATCATCACTGTTGGAAGAACAAGACTATGGATTTATGATGATACAGACTGGGATGCAAGTTGATGTCTTGCAACAGCTTTAGCTTTCAATATATTAGACTTTTATTTCAAGTTTTCTTCATATCAATTTGCAATCAATTATCGACTACTTTAGCTATCATGATTCATTGCAGGTTGATGTGATTCGGTTTATGTGTTATCCATATCTGATCTCTCTTATTTTAAAAAGTACAACATTTTCTTTGTTTCAATTTAAGGAATTAAAGGTTTACCTTCTTCGTTAAATGAATCATTTTGTACAAATCTTTGCACACAGATTTATCTAAATGCAATGATTTGTAAATCATAAGATTGCTGTCAATTTTATGTCTTGTTTGTTCTGTTACTGATATTCAAAAGAGAACTGTTGCTTCCTGTTTACAATACACTTGCAGAGAATGTGGTGCGGGTTTCCTCCCATCGAACAGCTGAACTGGATCCTTTACATAGGACAAATTGGAAAGCGTTATTACAGGTTAGTTTATTAGTGTTATTTGAGTAGTCTAGATATATATATATATATATATATATATATATATAT
>ML778661.1:1140899-1179077 GCA_009831015.1 Picea engelmannii | reverse complement strand
AATTTCTCAGCTTAGTTAGTTTTCATTTTATTTCTTTCTCATAAAATTATAAAATCAAAAAATAGTTTTGCTGTCACAGGACAACGCACAAATGATTTTAGCAGGTTTTCATGTAAAATCTGTAATCTGTGAATATTGTACATTTGTGATTAAGATCTAATTCTGTTGATAGTTGAACATATAATTTCATAGAATTATTATAGTATTAGACAATAAATTGTATATATTTATTTCAGAGTAATTTATAGTTTTCTTTAATTATTGTTTTTCATTTATATTGGTTCTTTTAGTTAGTTTTTCTTTCGTTTTCCTAGGACTTAGATCAGCCAACAAAACCATTAAACCCATCAGGTTGGATCATCCCAAACGGCTTGGGTTATTTAGAAAACCCCGGAACGGATCCACTCTTCCAATTGGCGAGCGTTCATTTTCTCCCGTCAACAAATGGCGCTAGAAGGAGGGCCTGAAATTTATTAATGGCACGAGGTGGTCGTAAGACTCCTCCACCACCTAACCACTCACCTATAGTGACAAGAATTCATTCAAATGATAACATCCCCCCTCAAACAGAAACCACATCAAATGACAATCTACAGATCACTGTTGAACCAGTAACCCCAAATCCTACAGGTGGTGACGTACAAGAAATTGTCCGCCAATCTCTCTTAAGAACACATAGTGCCTTCGCCCGTTTGAGGCAACCAAATTGACCTTTGGACCAACCTTTAGATTTCTCTGATATCAGAGAACAACTTGGAGGCACTAACCTCACGTTAAACCCTACATATCCAATCCTCACTCCTGCTGCAGGAGGATATGGAATACCACCCTCACCACCTCCATCATCTCCTTCTTCTTCTAGAGAAGACCCTTCTGATGAAGGTAGTTCCCCTTCTCAGCCTTCCACACAACCTACACCAATGGCCAACAAGAACAATCCTGCCAGACCTTGGCTCGACCAGGATGCAGTAGCCGTACCTAGGGCTCAACATCCCTTACCCAAACATCCAGAGAAGTGGCTTTCCAAGTTCGACCCTGACTCTAAACAGATCGCCGAAGACCACATTAAAAAGTTTATGTTAGCCATTAGACTCCGTAATGTCAAGCATGAAGACGTAGTCTGTAGGTTGTTCCCCTATACTTTCGAGGGAAATGCCTCTACATGGTACTTTGCCCAACAACCCCATACCATTATGTCTTGGGAAAAGTTTGAATCCTGCTTTCTGGAAAATTTCGAAGACGATAAGTCCCCGGAAGTCCTAGTTATGGAGCTTTCTAGCTTAAGAATGAACCCAAAAGAGAAAATTAAAGACTTTAATCAAAGATTCTTAACACTTAAGAACCGAATCCCTACGGACTCGATGCCTACCGAGAATCTTATCATAGCATACTATACTAAAGCCTTGCATCAAAGTATATCCATTTGGGTTAAACGATCTAAGAAAGCCACGTTGTTAGAGGCCTTCGAAGAGGCCAACTAGATTGAAAAAGACATACTTAGTTTAAAAGACACTACTAGCAACGAAACAGAGACTAGTTCATCTTCCAAAAAGAAGATCGAAATCCTCCCTAGACCTGCTCAAAATGAAACACAACCTGAAAGCTCTGATTTAGAAAACCTAACTAAAGTCATTCAAAAACTGTCAAATCAAGTTATAGATTTGAAAAGGACGGCCGAAGAAGCTTCTTTGAGAAAAGGACCTTACAAACCCCAGTTCAGGAAGCCTTTTCCCACCAACCGACCTAATCCAAATACCAAGGGCCTTAATCTAGAAATTCTGCATTACACCCTTCAAACAATTCTAGAAGCCGAGGATAACTTGATGCCTCCTGAGATTCCTAAGGAGGTAGTTGAACAAGAGACAGTTGAAGAAGAAGAATCTTCTACGAACATTTTTGGACACTTCTCGGATAGCATTTTTCAAGCTAATTTCGAGACAGTCCATCCCTACAATACTAGGAGTAAGACAACAAACAAACCTTCTTTCGAAAACACTACGACTTTGCCCCCAAAGCAGTCTAAACCAGCTGAAACTAAACATATTCATGTAAACCCCAACTTAGATTATGATTTAGTTGAATATCTTAAAAATTTAAGGGCTAACATTTCTGTTTATGAATTGTTAAAATTTCCTTTTCTGCTACAAAAAATGTTACAGAACATCGTAGAGAATAGAAAAAATGGTAATTTGAACAAGTTTGTACAAAACAAAGTTCCTCAGAAGACTTCCACTAAGAATAATCCCGATCCTCATGATAAAGGAAGCCTTCCTGTAAATAATGTAACAAATGTAGATAAATTACCTTTAGAAACTACGAGTAAAAAGCCACAAACTTCCACACTTAATACTCGTCGAAATGTACCTCCATTTTTGTTAACTTTCGAAATCTTTATTAGAAACATGCACAATTGTATGTTAGACTCAGGAGCATCATCCAATCTGATGCCATGGTCAGTGTGTCAAAATATTAACACTGAAGTTGAACCATCCACTTTAGAAATCATACAGCTCGATCGAACTAGTGTTAAGGTCATAGGTGAATTAAGAAATGTGCTTATAATATTATCATCTAACCCCAAAGTTCATCAAGTCATTGATATTATTGTTGTGGATATTCCAGAAGTGTATGGTCTGTTTTTAAGCAGGGACTAGTCAGAGAAACTACACGGCTATTTCGCAACCGATTGGTCTCACCTGTGGCTTCCCGACAAAGGCAAGCCCAACAAGATCAAAGTAAATCGGGAATGCTAACTAAAGCTCACAGTAATAGATTTGAATGATCCCAATGAACCATTTACACCTTCTGTTGATTCACCCGAAATACAAGGGATGGATACCTTTTTCAGAAATTTCATCGCCGAGACTTCATCTATCACCAACCCAGAACAACAGTTCGAGATTGTAGCATATGTGCAGCCAGCAACTTCTACACAATGGTCTTATGTACCCAATAAAAATCAAATTTGGTCTCTTTACTTTGACAGGTCAAAGTCCAAAGAAGGAGCAGGTGCAGGCTGCGTTATTATTGATCCGGCAGGTAACAAAACCTTGATTGCATGTAGGTTAGAATTTGAATGTACTAATAACACAGCAGAATATGAGGCTTTATTGCAGGGCCTTAGAAATTTTTTAGATATGAACATTCAAAATCTGACTGTCTTTAGCGATTCCGAAATTGTGGTTAGACAGGTAAGAGATTATATCCACTGTCTATCTCCACATCTTAAAAGCTATCAATCCGAGGTATGGAATTTAATGAATAAATTTTCTGCTTTCAATATAAATTCTATTACTAGATTGAATAATTCTGAAGCTGATTTATTAGCTAACGTAGCTTCCAATCTCTTTCCTACAGAAGGATTGTCTCCAAATGCTTTCTCCGTCGAACTGTTGTTTAGGCCATTTGTTCCCGACAACATCACGAACTGGAGAGCCTTTGATGATGATCAACAGATCATTAGCTTCCTGCATATGGAAGAAACCTTCCAAGGCACGATGATTGATGAATGCACTCACGATGACAATTTGCGTGATTTCACGGTAATACCAAATTCGAGAACTCCTGAATCTTCATGGGACATGGTAAATTCGATCCCTAAATCTGTAGTTAGATTAAAGAAGTTTTATGATCTTCAAGATAAATTCAAAAAATCGGTCAATTGTAAAACCAATAGTTCCTCGTTATTGTATGAAAAAGTCAACTTAGGAACTAATGACAATCCACAGTGCATTAATTTAGGGGTAGGGTGTTCTGAACAAGAAAAATCCGCATTTATTAAATTTTTTAAAGAATTTAAAGATGTTTTTGCGTGGACGTATGATGACCTTAAAACTTTCGACCCTAACATCATATAGCACGTCATTCCCATGAAACCCCAAACCTTGCCCTTTCAACAAAAATTAAGAAAAATGCACCCTAAGATTGAACCGACCATTAAAAAAGAATTAAATAAACTTCTGAATGCTAAGATAATTTTCCCTGTTAGGCACACTCAATGGGTTTCTAACCTTGTCCCTGTCTGGAAGAAAAGTGGGGAAATCCGACTTTGCATCGATTTCTGAAACCTTAATAGAGCGTCTGATAAAGACAACTACCATGTCCCACCCATGGAACAGATCCTTCAATAGGTATCTGGTTCTAAGAGACTATCCTTATTGGATGGTTTTTTAGGGTACAACCAAGTCCTGATGTCTCCCCCAGACCAACTTAAAACTACCTTCCACACTCCATGGGGCACCTACGCTTATCAAAAAAGTCCCTTTGGATTGATCAATGCCGGTGTTACTTTCCAGAGAGCGATGGACATCGCTTTCCGAGGCTTAATCAATCAATCCGTCGTAGTTTACTTAGATGATGTTACTGTATTTTCCAAAAACAAAAATGATCATCTAGCTCATTTAAGAGCTATTCTACATCGATGTCATAAATATGGCATTTCCTTAAATCCTAAAAAATCTATTTTCGCAGTAGAACAAGGTAAATTCTTAGGATTCATTGTGTCAAGCAAAGGGATGATTATCGACCTTGAAAGGACACAAGTCATCTCAAAAATTCCTCCTCCCTCCTCCAAAAAGTCTATGCAGTCTTTCTTAGGCCAGATAAACTTTGTCAGGAGATTTGTCCCCAGTTTCTCCAAAATGGTTAGACCTTTACATAATTTAATTAAGAAAGACGCATAATATCATTGGGGACCCTTAGAAAATCAAGCTTTTAAAGCAATAAAAAAGGCCATAATAGATGCTCCTTCTCTCATGAGCCCCGACTTTTCGTAAGACTTCACACTCTACACTTTTGCTTCTGATCATTCCTACGCTGTCGTCCTAACTCAAAAGAACCCTAAAAACAATGAAGTACCCATTGCCTTTATGAGCTCTGCTTTCAAAGGCACGGAACTTAATTACCCAGCAGTAGATCAGCAAGCCTATGCTATTTTCAAAGAAGTCAAGAACTTCCGATCCTATCTTTTGAAATCCAGGACGAAAATTATTGTCCCTTACCCAACCGTCGGGAATCTGTTAGTGCAGAAAGAGTTAGGCGAAAAAAGGGCGAACTGGGTTACTTCCTTGCAAGAGTACGACATAGAAATTACCCCAGCTCAGATAGTGAGAGGCCAAGGGTTATGTAAGTTAGTTGTTGACTCAGCAGTAGGACAACAAGAAGAAAACGATGGGTCAAACCTAGGACAACACAATCAAAATGCAATCTGCTGTGCACAAAACTCTGTCAGTCCCTGGTATGATGATATAAAATTCTGTCTTGAACATGGGTCAGCCCCCCGTCACCTGGACCCCACTAAAAGAAGAGCGTTATGATTAAAATATGCCTCATTTTAGTTGATTAATGGTATTCTGTTTCGTCAAAATTTTGATGGAGTACTAATGCGTTGTCTTGAGAAAGATGAGGCAGAAAAAGTTTTACTAGAATTGCATGCAGGAGAAGCTGGTGGGCATTTTGGTGGTGACACCACTGCCCATAAAATTTTGAGAGCCGATTATTACTGGCCCACACTTTTTAGAGACGCCCATGCCTTGTGTTGTAAGTGTATTATTTGTCAAAAAGCATCCGGGAACATACATAAACCAGCCTTTCCTTTGCAACCCGTTTCAGTAGACTCCCCTTTTCAGTAGTGGGGCCTTGATATTATAGGTCCAATCAATCCTCCATCCTCACAACAACATAATTTTAGCATAAAATACACATATTACTTCACCAGGTGGTTTGAAGCTGCTGCACTAAGAACTGTCAATACTAGTCAGGTAATCGCCTTTTTAAATTCGAATATTATTACTCGTTTTGGTATCCCTGACTGTTTAGTATTCAATAACGCTTCTTATTTTTCGTCTCTTGAGATGAGTGAATTCCCTCTAGAAAAAGGAATTAAATTGAAGTATTCGACCAGCTACTACCCCCAGGGCAATGGATTGGCAGAATCAACAAATAATAATTTGATTAAAATCATCAAGAGAATGGTATCTGAGAATCACAAAAACTGGCATAATGCACTGTTAAATGCAATCTGGGCTGATCGGGTAACACCAAAAAATTCTGTAGGTAACTCTCCCTTTTTTCTCGTCTATGGCAGAGAAGCAATTCTGCCACCACACATTCTTCTTCCCTCACTACAACTATCACAGAAAATACAAGAAGAAGATTGTCCCCCTTTGGAAAACCGAATTAACACCTTAATGAAGCTAGAAGAGGTAAGAGCCCAAGCTAAACGTAAGTTAGATCAGCATCAACTAGTGGTCAAAAGCTGGTTTGATGCCAACTCTGCCTCTGGTAGGAACTTTGAAGTAGGTGACCTTGTTTTGAAGTGGGACAAACCGCATGAGGGGAAGGGAGAGCACACGAAATTTCAGAACTTATGGCTTGGACCATTTTTAATTGTTGAGAAATTGGGTCCCATCTCTTTCCGGTTACAGAATCTAGAGGGACAGCCTGACACCTATCTGGTGAATGTCCAAGCTCTGAAAAGATATTTTGCTTGATGACAACCCTTTGTATACTATGTAAATATTTTGTTTTGGTTTGATTTTCTTTTACTGTTTTGGTTTCGATTTTTTCCCTTGCGCTTATTAGTTTTTTATGTTGGAATACAAATACCTACATGTTGAACTATTCAGATGAAGAAAAAAAAAAATTCTTTCACTGAAATGACTGCTGAAAAATTGTGTAAACATCAATTATGTACTTTTGAAATTTACTTCTGTGTTGAGAAAAGATTATTGTTTGAAAGAAGTTAACTGATTTCGATCTGTGAGTAAAGCCTGTCACAATCATCCATTATCTTCTTACACTGTCCTTGTTCCTTAAGGGAATAACTCAGAAGATGTCTCCCTGCCTTAGAAGGTTGTTTTTGTAAATAAACCATCTCTGGATCTTAATGAAGGACAGTTCTAAAAAAAATAAAATAAAAATTGTTGAGGTCTATAAAAATATGTTTAAAATATCATGATTTTCAGCGTCACCCCGCTCAATTATACAGCTTTAAAAACCGAAATTAAATCATAAAAGAGCTGTGGGAAGTGCTTGTAAACCCGTCGGGATGCTGAACAGGTCTGCTGGCAGTGGCTAAATGCATGCATGATGCCAAGACAACTTCGTCGGGGTGTTGAATAGGCCCGCTGGCAACGAAGCAATGTCAGGTATATGAAAATTCATAAATATGAAACCTCTTGACCTTAAAATGTCCTTTATTCTGATCTGGAACTTCTTGGCAGGATACGGATGTCAGAGTGGGTTAAATGGAAACCCTGTCAAGGCTATGGACGCCTGCTGGCAGCAGTGGCTCTGTCAACAATATTGGGGATTTTATCTTTAATATCGTGGCTCACTTGTCTTAAGACTGTTATCAGTTTTCATCCTTTAAACATTGCTGAAATATTTGATTAATGATGATGTTTAAACGATTTTTTGGTTGTTATTTTTGAGTTAGAATTTTTCTCATTATCATAATCTGAATTTGTTCTTTTAGCAGAGATAACTGCTTCTACCAGTGTGTCGCCATTGTTGGCAGCCATCTCACTTTTTATCCTATCTCTATAAGCTGCCTACACAAGTGTTTTGGAACCCTTGATTGTCATCGCAAGTTTTTGAATAAAACAACACTGTCATTTTGCGCATTTGCACACCTGCCTTCTGTTCTAGTTTTCATGACTGCAAGCGTGAAAACTTTGATTTTTAAGTCACGTCAATAGAATTAAAATCATCACTGGATTATTATGGTCACTCTTGTCTATGTGTTCATTGCATTTCCAATTTAATTATAGTCGCACAATTGGCAAGACACCAAAATCTTTACTCATTTGGCATTCTTTTGTTGTTTCATTTTTATAAGATTGTGATGATATTATAATGATTGTCATTGAGTCCTTAATACATTGGTGGTTTGATGCACTTTCATCAAATTCCTTGGTGCTTTGGTTTCATGAAAACATATTGACATTGTGGTTAGACCCTTGGCGCAATCATTTCATACAACATATATTTGTTATGATCGAACCCTTGGTGTTGATTCTAAAACAATTGTTTTGATTTAAAAACCATGCAAATACTATTTCTCGTGTAAAAGATTTGGGTCGACTCACCATAGTTTTCATTAATTGTTTGAATGGCATTTGATTTTAACACATTGCAATAGTGATTTGAATCACCATATGCACCGTCGTTTGTACATTTGGATATGACTATTTTGCATGGGCTGATCTAGATCCACCACCCTCGCACACTCAGGCATTAATGATTGCCTCCTATCCTGGGTCACCTTTGTTGGTTTCGGGGAAGTCTGTGAGCTATTCGATCCTGCATTTACCCTGACCTAACCCTTGTGCGTTTACCCTGCTCACTGTGTGCCCTTGCCTATGGCACCTGTGGTGTGTATAGAGCCTAATGGCAGCCAAACACTCTTGCTTTTCGACAATGCCCACGAAGATTTGGAAAATAGTGGTTGGTTGGTGCTTATCCAGAGATTTGAGGATTTTAACATTTCAGTTGCCCAACAATTCTCCCTCACCTTCGACGGTTACAGGGCTAAGGTCGGAGACATACAACTTGAGCTAAATGAGGAATTCCTCAGTTCAGCTACAGGACTACCAGCTATAGGGAAAAGGTGGTTCAAAAAATCCAAAGTAGACGAGGTGTCGTGGTCGCTCCTATTCACATCAAGGAAGATTGTGAGTTGCGATAGAGGTATGCCTCTTACTACCCTCAAACCCAGGTGGCACGATCTTTTGGCAATTGTTAGGCAGTTTGTGACCTGCGAAGGTCGTTATGGCTTGGTATTTTTGTATCATCTTCGGTTGTTGATGAATTTCATAAACTACCCTATGAATATGCCGTGTTATATTTTACGTAGTCTTCACAAAATGTCCAAATGAT
The DNA here is from genome assembly GCA_009831015.1 of Picea engelmannii. Lineage (NCBI taxonomy): Eukaryota > Viridiplantae > Streptophyta > Pinopsida > Pinales > Pinaceae > Picea > Picea engelmannii. The sequence continues at coordinate 1,170,197 of ML778661.1, read as the reverse complement.
TAAAGCGTGAGAAAGCTGATAGCCGCCTTTTCCATCACTGCTTGATCAAACTCATTATCGTCCACCATTTGAGCCTTAGTGGTGATAGTTGGCAAGCCTTCCTATCAAGGAATGGCTTTGCCACTCCCGAGTCTGTCCAAGTGGAAAAGGTTGTGGTTACTGAAACTCTGGTTGGGCCAACCGTGCCATTTCATATCCTTCTACCTCCTGTCAAACCCTCGAATTGCCCCGATCTCGACCTACCCGATACCATGGCCGACCTGTGTACTAAAGACAATACTAAGGTCGTCAATAAGCCTGTGAGGAGGAGAGGTAAGGGTGATACTGGTGTCAACAGTAAGGGGAAGAAAAATCCATGATGGATATCCAGATGTGCTAGGAACAAACCCAAGAAAAACGTTGACCAGAAGCCAATAGTGCTGAGCGAGGACTCGGGCTCTGAAATTGAACGTTTCTTGACTGAATAATATCCCTATTCTCATGGCCTATGCTCTATGGAACCTTATGACTATGTTTCCAAATTACCTCCATGCCTCAAGAATGATCCTAAATTCCTGAGAATTGGGCTTCATAGTCAAACCCCTGGTAACTTGAAAGAACCCTCGCCTGTGATGACGAATCAACCACCTTGCACACAATGTAATGCCTAGCTTCAACGTTATTACACCGACATTCCCCTATTGCAATCTAAGATTAAATCATTAGAGGAACGAGTTACAATGCTGTCAAAGGAGAACGACAGGCTACAAGCCAACGAGAAGAAACAAAAAACCACTGGCTCAATTGTCTTCAGAAATGTCGAGGCAGCAACGGCCTTTGTCAATTCCAAGTTATCATGATCGAATAATTTTCTTAATGCCCAGGTATGTATTTCAACATTGATTTTGTTTTACGAATTGGTTTGTATTAATATGACCGATTGGTTTTGTCTTCAATTAGTTCTGTTTGTTTTTAATAGATTCAAAACGGCTTTGTTATTTTTGTTTTACCAAAAATGATACCGTTATGAATCATGTACAGAAGATTTGTTTGCTAGACTCAGACATGGCTATGATTTGGTTAATGTGATTTTATTGTTCTCGGATTAGTATAAATGATTGGTTTGTTTTCGATTCTGTTTGGTTTGCCTTTGAAACAATTTTGCACGTTTGAATCAAGGTAGTCAATTGGGTTTGCTTTCGATTAGTTCTGTTTGTTTTTAATAAATTCAAAACAATCATGTTGACTTCGATTTACCAGAAACGATTCTATTTCGCTTTGAATAAATATTTTTGTTTGGATTATGATTACATTCGACCAGTATAAAAGATTTGTTTGCTAAAATCATGTAGCTATGTTTTGATTGGTACGATTTTTCATAACGATTGTGTCAGCCCCAAACTGTTTTGATTCATTTCTATTTGTTTTGATTTGCAAACAATACTACGTGCCTTGAATTAGTATAATTATTTGTATGAGTTGGATTGGTATCAAAGACATATTTGATACGGCTCTGTTAGCTTTTGATTTAAAAATGATTTTGTTAATTTTCGAGTCGACATAAAATATTGCGTTTGTATTAAATGAATAATTTGTTTGATCGGTTACAGTTTGTGTCGATTGAAATAAATTCATGAAAATGATTTCATTGGTTTCGAATTGTCTAAATGATTCTGTTTGCTCCGAATTGGTAATAACAAGTCTTGAACAGATTACATGTATCTTTGTTACCATTCGGTTGAACACGATTTATGTCTGTCTCAAATTGGCATAAAGATTTGGTTACTTCTGGCATCAGCGATTTGATTTGTGTTGATTTAATGATTAAATATCTGGTTTAATAATTCGAATATATTTCTGTTAGCTTTGGATTGATTAAAAACGATTTTGTTTGCAAATTAGACCAACTACAGAATTGTGAGATTCTGTAGCTAGTCTTAAAATTTAGATTTTTGTTAGTTTTACAAATAAAATGTCATCTAAACTTGTCTATTCTTGTCCACTTTCAGGCACATACAAATTTCAATGACCAATTGGATGTGTTGTGGCAGTTCAGGAGATACTGTTGTGATATGGTTTTGTTATAGGTTGTTAGCTTTAGTCAAAAATAGGGACTTGGGAGATGATTCCCAGATTTTTTGTAAACTGCTTTGATAATTCCCACAGGGATGTTTTACCCTGTGGCCTTTAAATACTTGTTATTTTTTGTAATGGACCCATCATCATTGTTGGGAGAACAAGACTATGGATTTATGATGATACAGACTGGGATGAAAGTTGATGTCTTGCAACAACTTTAGCTTTCAATATATCAGATTTTTATTTCAAGTTCTCTTCATATCAGTTTGCAATCAATCATCGACTACTTTAGCTATCATGATTCATTGTAGGTTGATGTGATTCGGTTTATGTGTTATCCATATCTGATCTCTCTTATTTTAAAAAGTACAGCATTTTCTTTTTTTCAATTTAAGAAATTAAAGGTTTACCTTCTTCGTTAAATCAATTATTTTGTACAAATCTTTGCACACAGATTTATCTAAATGCGACGATTTGTAAATCATAAGATTGTTGTCAATTTTATGTCTTGTTTGTTCTGTTATTGATATTCAAAAGAGCACTGTTGCTTCCTGTTTACAAGAAGCTTGCAGAGAATCTGGTGCGGGTTTCCTCCCATCGAACAACTGAACTGGATCCTTTACATAGGACAAATTGGAAAGCGTTATTACATGTTAGTTTATTAGTGTTATTTGAGTAGTCTAGATAGATATATATAGTTCAGATTTATAGTTAGGATTATTATTTTAATTGCCCAGCTTAGTTAGCTTTCATTTTATTTCTTTCTCATAAAATTATAAAATCAAAAAACAGTTTTGCTGTCACAGGACAACTCACAAATGATTTTAGCAGGTTTTCATGTAAAATCTGTAATATGTGAATATTGTACATTTGTGATTAAGATCTAATTCTGTTGATAGTTGAACGTTTAATTTCATAGAATTATTATAGTATTAGACAGTAAATTGTATATATTTATTTCAGATTCGTTTATAGTTTTCTTTAATTATTGTTTTTCATTTAGATTAGTTCGTTTAGTTATTTTTTCTTTCATTTTCCTAGGACTTAGATCGGCCAACGGAGCCGTTAAACCTGTCAAGGTGGATCATCCCAAACGGCTTGGGTTATTTAGACAACCTCGGACCGGATCCACTCTTCCAGTTGGCGAGCATTCATTTTCGCCCGTCAACAGATGTCTGTATTGAAGTTCTCTAAAAGGTTTCCTATTTCTTCTCTTGTGATACCACCTGAACTAACTGGTTTTAAGATTCTATTGTAAGGGTCTCGAACATTCTTTCATGTTTTGTCTCTACTCCTTGAGTAATTTTTACACATTTCACATATTTCGACAATTTTTTTATGTGAGATGTCACCTGATGCCATCAGGTTAAGCATATCTAGATATTCTTTTGAAATTCCCTTAATTAAAAGAGCCCTAATTGCATCCTCTGGGAGGTCATGTTATTTTGACTTATGGGATATATAACCAAATCTTTCCATATAATCTTCAAAGGTCTCGTCTTCTAACTGTTGGATTTTAAATATGTCATTACGAGACTCTTTGGTCTTGCAGTAGTATTGGTACTTTTTAAGAAAGATTTCTTTCATGGCTTCCCAAGACCTAATACTGGATTCTCCCAACCCCATGAACCATCTTACTGTGGAGTCTTTGAGGGTGGCAGGAAAGAGTTTTAGTTTATGGGCATCTTGTACGTAGTTGTAGCTCCTACACAAGATGTGAAATTCAAATAGGAAGGTGTCTGGATCTTCACATTTTTTACCATAAAAGGTAGGCAGTGTTGAGAGAGGAATTTTCTTCATGTTGACATTGGGAGTGGTGTCCAAAATTGGAAACCCGAAGGTAGTTTCGGTTTGGTTTCCAGTTTCTTCTTCCTCCCCATGTCTTACATTGTTATGGTCCTCCTCATCATCTATATTGGCTTGGTTTCCAAAAAGAGAGTACCTAGGTGGCTTTATCTTTGAAGAGAACAAGGTTTCCCTTTGATGGAAAGGTCTTCCTACTGATTGGATATCTGGGACTCTACTCGAGTCGATTGAGACTATTGGTGCCAAGGTTTCTGTGTCATTTTGAGAGATAACTATATTGGCTGAACTACCAAACAAAAAATTCACTTGTCCAGGGTCTATGATGTCTTCAAAATTAGGATCTCCTAGTGGCGGTGTAAAAGCAAAGGTTGTATTGTTTGGTTCTATGGAAGGCTCGAGTGGTCTTGCCTCCTATCCCAATATGATTTATTCTTCAATTTCTTGTTCTATAGTGCTCCCTATGTTAGTATCTTCAGATACTATTTTATCTCTTTGAGTTGAGCTAGCTCCTGTTTTTCGGTATCGGTCTATGGATTTTATAAGTGGAACGTCCATTCCCCCAAAAAGGTCAAAAGGAACCATGGTTGAAAGGTCTGATTTAGATTTAATGTATCTACCTTTTGGGTCTCTAGGTCTATTCATGAAAGAAAGAAAAAAAAAGAAAAAAGAAAGATACCATTTGGTTTCTAGTTCTATTCATGAAATTAAACAAAAAGAAAAAGAAAAACTACCACTGGGTTTGGGGGAGCCTGCAATAATAGATGGATAGGTTCTTACCTCTCATCTTAAAGTTCCCCCACCACCAATCTAATGCTAAGGTCTAGGAATGATCTATTTCCTAACTAGTTCTTACCTTGAGATAACTCCCTGGAAACAACGCCAAAAATGATGGGTGTTCTATATGCACTAAAAACACACTAAAAACCCTCAATTAAATTGTCAACCCGGGATAAGTAAACTTAGAGTTGTAGCAAAATATATGCCAAAGGTAGAAGGACTGGTAGTAGTATAGTCTAACTAAGGAAGTGCCTATCTAAAGGCTAATATATTCAAGCAAACCTATCTAATGAGAAAACCCTACTAAGAAACTTGAAACTATGTAACCTAAGTACTTTTGGACCAAGGATCGATGGATAGTTCTAAGAAGACAAGTGAAAACCCTATTTGAAGCAAACTAGTTCAAAAATAAGAAATACACAAAAGAAAACTGTTTTAAGCATAATAATAAGCAAATAACAAAAGAAAACTACTTTAACTTGCCTACCTAAATTCAATGAGAAAATACCCTATGAAAGCAAGTAAATAAACAAGAAACTATACTATCAAAGAAAGAATAGACAAGTAAGAAAGTAACCTACTAAAGCAAGTGAACATCTAACTACCCTAAGATAACTTCTACTTCAAGTAAAATAATTAAGATTTCTTATTGAACAACTATCTAACCTAAGAGGCAAGTGAAATATATTGTTAATTCAAACTTCAAAACTATTTCTAATTCATAAAAGGAAAACTATTTAATTGAAATCAAGAAGGACTAACAACTAACCTTTAATCTACGATAAGCAAACTCCTCTTTAATCTACCAAAGCAAAAGACTATCTATCCTACAACAACAATAAAATTAACTTCTGATCTATGAAAGCAAAAAACTATATCTTTTGATCTACAAAAGCAAGAAACTATCTTTTAACCTATGAAAACTCAAATATAGTGGTGGTGGATGTGTGAATGTCTCCAGTGTCTTATAATATCTTGATGGCACTTGACAACAAAGGATAATTCAAGCGATATAAGCTCTACACTGATCTCAATAGAAAAGTGAAAGGTATGGATTAAACAATCCAATGAGAATTTAGCCATTACGAAAACAATGTTAATTACCCTGCATATTCATGGAATTATTAACCATCAACAATATAACGAGATTTTAATTGTATTTCTATGCTATGTAGGAAAACTTCATAATTAAATTCAATCATTAACTAAGAATTTTAATTGCAATCTAATTCTAGGAAATAAAGTACATAAAATGAAACTATGCTATATCTATTTTAATAATTCAAAGTGCAAGAAAGAAAGTGCTTAAGAACAAGAATTAAAGCATGACATATAAAAAGTAAACTAACGAATACATTAACTAACAACTAGTTAAGAAGTATCTATATAAAAATGGAATAAGAAATCTATAATTAAAATTTGAAACTAATCCTATTCATTCATCAAATCCGTGTTAAAGAAGACATGCAATAAAACTATGTTCTATTCTATTTCAAACTCTATTTTAAATTTAATTCTAAAAGCATAAATAAAACACAATATAATATCTATTTGCACAAGGGGTTAGTCTATGAATTTGCAAATTCGTTCCTAACTACAAGATCAACACATACTAATACAAGCCTTCATACTAACCTGCAAAAGAGAGTTAAAATGATTAAACTACAACAACAAATTAATTAACAAAGGAAAAATAACAATGCATGTATAGAAATAAAAAAGAGGCATTTAAACTATAAAATACATGAACAACTTAAATAACAGTTACCAGAATGTTGGTGGTCCCCCCAGCAAGTCGTGGTCACTTCCTAAAGGCACACCACGAACTCAACAAATCAATTTCACCATTAAATCTCAAAAACACAGTTTCTATATAATTTGGCAATGAGAAATGGCAAAACAGAGTAAAATAGTGTTTGTCTCCAATACACTGGCTCTTCTACTACTTAACTTCTATCCGACCACTATGGTGGTATTTATAATATTTACAGACCAAGTGGTTGACACAGGAGGGTCGAACCACTTCTAAAATCGACAAATTACATTAATGGTGCCTTAACTGCTGATATAGAGTGAGCCAATAATTTCCCTGCTTGACAACTTAAACTAAGTTGTCAAGGGTTTAGTAGCTGGAGGGGGAAATCATGAGCAAAACCCATGTTCCTGATTCTCCCACCACTGGCTGCCAATACCATAACCACCAAATAACCCACCGTTTTTGTGCAAGATGCAGTGATGGACAAAGTGTTGGACCGGGTACAAGATCAAGTACTGGAAGGAGTGTCGGACTGAGTGTCAGAAGCAAAAACATGATGCGTTTTTGCCCTGTAACAACAAAAATGTGAATTAGATCCTTGGAAACATAAAATCGTGATAAATTATACTCAATATTAACATTAAACACAAATCATACATACCTGGTGTAGATCATACTGTTTTGGCACAAAATTATTCAAAAAGCTTCTCCAAAACATGAAAAACACATATGTACATTCGGCAAAAGTGTCTAATAACTGTCATAAAATGGATCATATCTCGGGCCCAACAACGCCCTTACCTAATAGGTAGGAACTTCATAGGACTGATGAATCCACCAGCCAAGCACTCAAACGAAAGGTATATCATCACTGCTACCGACTATCTCACCCACTGGGCTCAAGAAGAACTTGTCTGAAATTGATCTACATATACATCGATTAGGTTTAGTTTTTAGAACATTCTCACTTAGTTTGGCTTCCCTCAGAGTCTGAATAGTGATTAGGGTGCACATTTCATCACCACGACTATAGCCACTCTCACCCTTGAGTTACTAATTCAACATCACAAAAGTATTTTGTGTCATCCCGAAGCAAACATTACAGTCGAATCCTTTAACAAGATTATGGAGAGAGGGTTAACCAAGGAATGTTGCAAAATCAAGGACGAATGGGATGAAAGTGCTCCAATAGTATTGTGGGCTTACAAGACTGCTACAAAGAAACTACATAAGTATACTCTGTTCCAACTGGTTTATGGAAGAGACTCATTTGTCCCAACTAAATTCATCACCTCAAACTTATATGTTGTGCAAGTAACTCATATGACAGATGATGAATCAGTTGTGGAACATATCACAAAGTTATTGGCATTGGACAAAGCTCGATTTCTGGCATATTTTTATCAGACTCTAGAAAATGATCTAGACAAAAGGCTTGGCATGACATGAATATTAAGACCAAGTATTTTTTGCAAGGTGATCAAGTTTTGTTGTATGATAGTAAGTATCAAAAGGTTCTAGGGAAATTGCAAATGCATTGGATTGGACCCTTCATAGTTGCGGAAATTCGAGAATCTCGAGCTATCAAAATGACACAACGAAATGGTATTCTTTGTCCAGGATGGGTGAACTATGCACAACTAAAGACCTACATGTATTCTCAATAAGAAGAATTTTGACGACACTCATGTCACGGGGAATGACTAAAGTAGGTACGATTTATTATTATTTGTTTTCCCCATTTCATCAATAAAATGGTGACTTGTCCAATTGTCATTTGTCCTATATTCTAGTTGTCATTGTTAGTTTGTCTATCCCTGATCACATATTTGTGGTCGGGGAGGTTTGCGTCAAATATTTTGGTATTTAGTACCTTCAAGTTTATATTTTCCATGCTCTTGTCACCTTGTTTTTTAAATGTCCTTGGTACTATTTTGGTCATCGTTTTTCCATTTCCGGTCCAATTCATTTAATTCCCAACAACTATTAGTACCTTTTTGGTGAATTGATGGTACATTAATTAATTTTCCATTCGTGTATATGTCCCACTATCGTGTTGCTAATTGTGCCATTTATTTCCCAAATCCCCAAATAGATATTGTCATGATTAATAACCATTCTTGTTGTTTGTCTTTTTGTTTGCTAGTTTTTCTGTGACCTGCGGGACTAACCTATGGCTGAAAATCCATGACTCAAGGGCATATAAGCCGTTAAAATCACCTGGGGATCACACCCGGCCTGAGCCACACCAACCCTTAACATGGTTGGATTTTGTGTCCTCGCATCGACTATCGACGTTAACAAAGGATGTAAAACAATCATCGATAGTCGATGCTCGATGCACTTTATCGAGATCAGTAAAAATCCAAAAGGATCACAACAAATCATTTCGACCGCGATAGATTTATCTCTGACCACTGATCCCCGATGCATTATTGTTGGCCCTTGAACAAGTTTTGGGAGATCCTTGGTCAATTTTGACCTATTTTAGGACTTCGATAGCCTATCGAAGACAGAGAGAAAGACGAAGTAGAGATCGTGGGATCTCGACCCCTTTTTGGGATTTGGGATTATGTAACGGGTATGGGATGTCGTCCCATGGGTTTACCCATGTTTAGGCCTATTTTTTTAAGTATAAATAAGTAGCTAGGTGACATAAGTATCATGGTTGATAAGCTAAGTGCTAAGTGAAAGTATGGTTTGTAGATGCTCTGTGCATATTGTGAGAAACTTGTAGAGTTAAGTGCAAGTGGTTGTAATAGACTGTGAAAGGCTTTGTGCTAGACCTAGCTTGGGGAAGGAGGATCTAGAAAGGTGTGCGCAGATCTCCTGTCCTATGTGGAGTAGGTTTTTTGTGGCTCTGTGCATGTAGATGAATGATTGATGCTAATAAAAAAGAAGATTTGTTGGACATAGCCCCAAGGTGGGGGTGAACCGCGTAAATACGGTGTTATTCTTCTCTGTGTGATGTTCTAATGTGTTTATGTCTTTACTTGCTAAGTTCTTTGATATATATAGATAGATATGTTTGTTCTTTGTGCTTATGATGATCCTGGATGCTATATCTAACCTACGTGAACTTTCTTAGTGCTCAAATCTATTAGATATAATCTATTTCTTCATGTTAAGTGCTCAGACACATTAGATCTGGGTGAATGTTGTGATGCTCTGTTTTATCTGTGAAGTAGATATTGGTTAAATAATGATAAACTGATGGTGCTAAGTGCTCTATTAAGTATTATAATCACAGATCTGTGTCCCAGCTAAGGTTGCAGACACTGGAGTCCTGTAACCACCCCTGCCTCTACCTCGGGTGATACTTCATCTTCTTCCTAGGTGTTGTCAAAAGGGACGGTAGTTAGGGTTTTTCTAGTGTGATGTTGTAGTGTTGAACCCTTGGTATGCCCCTGCGCCAACAAATGGTTATGTTGTCGGGACTGAAATTGTGATTGTTGGGAACTGAGGAAGAAGAATCTTTATGCAAGGATCCGACCTGAAATTGTGAAAACTCTGTGCGTAGATCTGTTTCTCTAGTGCACAATACTCTACTTAGTTTGACATGCTCTGTGCTAAGGAAAATAAGTCTTCTCTGAAGAAAAGAGGTAAGATATGAAAGATTTTTTCTTTGAGAAAGGTAAAAGTGAGACTTTTTTATTAAAAGAGGTAAGATCTGAAAGCTTTGTGATCTGAGAAAGGTAAAAGTGAGACTTTTTTATTAAAAGAGGTAAGATATGAAAGATTTGTGCTCTGAGAAAGGTAAAAGTGAGACTTTTTGATTAAAAGAGGTAAGATCTGAAAGCTATGTGCTCTGATAAAGGTAAGAATATTGAAAAGTTATAGATATGAAAGCCTTGTTCTTTGTAGAAGTAAGATAAGTGGAAATTTTTGTTTCAACAGTATGGATCTAGGTATGTTTGATAGATTCTATCCTATCTTGAAAACTAGGGTATTATTAGATGAAAGAAGATTTGATATGAGTAGATCTAATAAGAATAGTGAAAAATATGTTATACCTATGCATAGAAAGAATGTTTGGACTAACAAGTGTATGCAGGATCCTAGAAAGAAATGTTTGCAGGTTAGCTATTGTGATCCTAGAGTGCATTGCAAGAAAGGTTGGGGATCATTTAAAAGAAAGAGAGGATTAACCCTCTGTTACAGTTGTAGAAAACTAGGACATCTTTCTAAGGAATTCCCTGGGAGAAGACCCAGTAGTCTTTGTTGCAAAGATATGGACCATGAAGTATTGGATTGTTCTAGAATGATTTCTAAGCTTGAAGAAATGAACATGAGATAAGAAAACCCTAAGGCAAATCCAAAAACTAAGATTATGACAAAACCCTAGAAAGAATCAGAAAAAAGTATTTCTACATATGAAAGAAACCTTGAATGACCATCGACATGTCAGATTATTAGAGATCTTCAAAGAAAAGGAATGCATTGAAGCAAGAATAGGATGCTTCAACGTTGACTATGTTCTAGAAGAGGAAACACAGGTGAATATTATGACAGAAAGAACTTGGGAAATTTTAGGAAAGCCTGCTATGATTCCTTCATTAGGAGGAATAGGACCATCCAAAGGGAATATGATAAACCTATGTGGAAAGCTCACCCAGATACCTATGAATTCCAATGGAACTTCAACCGAGGAAGATTTTGAGATTATTAAATTTATTGAGAACAATGCCCCATTTACCATGCTACTAGGAAAACCTTGGATTGAAAGAGATCAGGCCAGAAGGCAAGAAGAAGAAGAATTTTTAGAGCAAAAGAAGCAAGAGTTAAAAGAATTCATGACTAGAGGATCACACACTTGATTGAAGAATAGAAGAATAGATCAAAGATATTTAACACCAGAGACACGGATGTCAAAGTTGCAATAACACTAGAAGACAAACATAATATTGAAGTACCTATTCCAGAAAAAGAAGAAGGATCACCCTCAAATCTTAGGAAAGAATATCAACATCATGAAGTAACTATTCCAAAAGAAGATAAGAATCAGAACATAAAAAGGCATATCGAGACGAAGCTCACTAGGAAGAAGGATAGAAAGATAAGTAATAAGAGACCTAAGATCGACAAGTTGCAGAAGGTTCCAGAGGGAACCTCGCAGAAGGAAAATTTGCAAAATTGGAGCTTCGTCGGGATATCAAAACAACGACACATGGCACTTCGCCATGGCAAAGAAATATAGCCGTTGGGGACATTATAACTGTTAGACCAATGCTTAGAATGGGTATAAAGACATTGATGGACAGACAACTCGCCATCTAACCATTGGGACGACACCATAATGGAAAGAACATAGTTAATTAAGGATTCATACCCATTGCTGAGTTACCTATTTATCCCGTCGCGCCATGCACTGAGAACACTTTTTCCAACCGAGAGTTTGAGCCCGCAGACTAAGTTGATTTTATACAGTGATCATCGCACTCTTTCTGTCTATTCTATTGTAGTATCTAAGTTAATCCTCGAACCTGAGATTGTTAACCCCGAGTGTGTATGTTGGACAAGTTGAGCATTGCAAAGAAAGTTGTTGAAGAGGTTCTGATTGACCTCATCACTGAAGGAGTCATGCCAATGTCTATAGGTGTACAAGCATTGTCGACAAGAGGACTGCTAGCCTCTTCGTCCACTACTTACGGAGCCAGACCATCCTGGCCATCACATGAAAAGAGAACCAAGCACTGGGATGATATAGTGAATTCCAAATTGATATTGACTATATTAGCTGCCTATATTCCACCTATGAGTGGTGCAATAAATCGAGACAACATGCCCATAGATTTTGAATACACCTTGGTTACGGTGTACCTCCCGAAGGGGATACGCACAGTTCGAGAAGACCAAGATAAGATTGCAGCGTTGAATTTTAGTGACTTCAACCTCGAAGATTGCAAAGTCTATAACATGCTCACCCCACATAAGTACCTGACCAAAAATAAGGGGAAGAATTCGAAGATAATCCCCCAATCATGGACTATGAACCGTGCACAGTCCACCTTATTGAACGTCATGAAGATTCCCCACTTTGGTAGACACCAGGAAGTCAATGCTTGTGTCAAGATTTTGCTTTCTTGTTACCATGGCAGCTATTTTTGGCTAAACCACCATATAACAGTTGATCCGACATTGATCAATTGGATCATGGGCTTGAGTATGCAAGGACCTGATCCACAAGAGTTTTACCCAGGAAAATCCATGGATCACGCTCTAGCACAGAATATCAAGAACACTTACAGCGATGTCGAGAAGGGAACGCGAGGATACAAGGTAGCTTCTATCCAGAGTGGCACAGTGTGCCTCACCTGTCAGTTGATTGTAGGGAAGTTAGAAAGAAAGAACCAACTTACCCAAGTAATTGATTTTGTAGTCGACCTCGTAGGGAAGTGCACGGAAGGCATTTAGATAAACTGGGCGAAGTACCTGGTGAACCAGTTGGAACTCGACTGTAGAGAAGCACAGGATCAAGGATATGAATTTAATTTCAGCTGGCTCTTTATCCTTATAGATTTTATTACCTGGGAGATGCCGGAAGGTGCGACCTTCCTGAACATTTAGCCATTTGAACTCCTAGTCACGAATTTTAGTACACTATGGTATTCAAGCGATATGAATAAACAATGGTAGTCAAATGTTGTTTTTCATACCTAATACAATCAATTGAAGATAGCCATATAGTTCGAGCCTCGCATGACTCTGAACACTCTACACTGGTTCAGGACTTTGATGAAGTTCAATGCAAATCAACATTTTATTTACATCACAGCGCGCGCCGATGAACACAAGCAACAACTTCAATCCTACTATAAGCTGACAGAGGAGGAATTGGAGGAGATCATTAAGGACTAGTCGACATACCTCCTTATTCCAGCAGACCCAATGGAGATATTCAACATCGACATCCCAGAAACAATGCAGGATACACCTAGACCCAACAGGACAAAGAAGACCGAAGAGGTCCAAGGATTAGACAGTGCATCCGTGAAGACTGCTTCCATATCACCAGAACAAGGAGGTGATGGTGAAGAGTTAGATGACAAAGAAGTTGAATAGAAGAAAGGAGATGAGGTCAATCCCCTGAATAAGAGGAAAGGTTCACCTCTGAAACCTTCCTCCCAGAAGAAATCGAAGGCCACCATGACCAAGATGTAGACTTTCCTCACCTCCGATGACTTCGACTACCTCATAGCATCCCTGCAATATGCTTTGCTGGAAATAAAAGAGAAACAAGAAGAAAATCAAGAGGATATGTATGATCGAATTGAGACTAAACTCTGAGGGGTACAACATGCCCTACAGTCCAGCTGCGCAGTCTACACTGCACTGGGAGAACCAGAATTGGGAGATGAGCCAGCTCAACTCCACTGCCTAGACAATACAATCAAATCTTACCTTCGATGAGCAGAGGAGGAAACAGAGAAATCCACCCAAGCTTTGACACAAGTATAAGGAGTACTCGTAGAGAAACGAAGTGATGCAGAATAGGAAAAGCTTGCTCTCCAAGTGAAGTTTGATGAAGAAAAAGAACAACTACAACAAGAAAAGGAACAATTTCTCGTGAAGAAACTCGAAGTAAAAGAAGTGTTCAGTATATCCCTTCGCTCTGTGACAGTATTAGAAATCAAGGTAGAAGACCGAGTTACACAGTAGGTGAACCATTTCATAGAAGCCATCCAACAACTACAACAACACATAGTAGATTTGGAGCTACAAACTGTACCTGAGACCCCACAAGATGTAAGAGACCAAAGAGAAGCAATCGCCCGAAGCGCAGTTGAAAGGATAAAGGCTCTTACCCTAGAATGTAAGAAATTCACTGATCACAGTGCCCAAACCTATGAAAAACTCACAAAGAACCCAAAATTGAAGGCACTAGAGTCGCAGCTCCAAGAGGTGAAGTATCAAGTGGAAAATATACAGGCACAACTGAAGCCCCTGTTAGTTGTGGAAAGAATGAAGTGCTCCCAAGAGAAACACACTGCACAACCATAGATCGTCACTATCCAAAGTAGAGTTATGGAAGTAACTCAGAGGCTCCAACCTGTACAAGATAAGGCCTATCAATTGTTTACAGAGGTAGAAGGCCAAGGAGTAGAGCTAGAGCAGGTTGTCACTACAGTTGAACAGTGTCTAGAGGGACCTATCAACAATGTAGTCATCCAAGAGTTCGTTGAATAGGAGACTGTAGCACAACAGCAAATAGAAGCAACTCGAGCCAAGCTCGAGGCATTCAAAGGAAAACTAGTTAGACTAGAGTGACTCGGGATGAGTCACAGGTGAGTGTTGGGGGCCTGTTGGCCCTTGACCAAGTTTTTGGATATCCTTGGTCAAGTTTGACCTATTTTGGGACTTCGACAGCCTGTCGAATATGACGCGCAAGATGAAGCAGAGATCGCAGGATCTCAGCCCCTTTTTGGGTCCTTTTTTGGGATTTGGGATTATGTAACGGGTATGGGATGTCGGCCCATGGGCTTACCCATGTTTAGGCCTATTTTGTAAAGTATAAATAATTAGATAGGTGACATAAGTAGCATGGTCGATAATCTAAGTGCTAAGTGCAAGTATGGTTTGTAGAGGCTCTGTGCATATTCTGAGAAACTTGTAGAGCTAAGTGCAAGTGGTTGTAATAGACTGTGAGAGGATTTGTGCTAGACCTAGATTGGGGAAGGGGGATTTGGTGAGGTGCACGCAGATCTCTTGTCCTATGCAAAGTAGGGTTTTTGTGCCTCTGTGCATGTAGATGAATGATTGAATATAATAAAGAAGAAGAGTTGGTGGACATAGCCCCAGGGTGGTGGTGAACCATGTAAATATTGTGTTATTTTTCTCTGTGTGATGTTCTGATGTGTTTATGTCTTTACTTTCTAAGTGCTTTTATATAGATAGATAGATATGTTTTTTCTTTGTGCTTATGATGACCCTGGATACTAGATATGACCTATGTGAACTTGCTTAGTGCTCAAATATGCTAGATCTAATACATTTCTTTATGCTAAGTGCTTAGATACATTAGATCTGGGTGAATGTTGCGATGCTTTGTTTTATCTTCGAAGTAGATATTGGTTAAATAATGATGAACTACTGGTGCTAAGTGCTATATTAAGTATTATGATCACATATATGTGTCCCACCTAAGGTTGCAGACACCTGAGTCCTACAACCACCCCTGCCTCTACCTACGACGAGACTTCATCTGCTTCGTAGGTGTTTTCGAAAGGGACGGTAGTTAGGGTTTTGTTGGTACGTTGTTGTAGCGTTGAAACCTGGGTATGACCCTGTTCCAACAGTTATCGACATCGATACTTTTTCGAGGGAGCTGAACTAAGATCACTTGGGTAGGTTTGTTGTTGATCGTCGATCCTTGACACTTTTCGACATCGGCAAGTTAGGATTTGGGTTTAGAATGAATGTCTTAAAAGAAAGTCTCGAATCCAATTAACATGAATGAATTAAGTCACTGGTCTCAAACGACACATGTCTTTACTAGGTAAGAGGGTCGTACGGTCTAGTTCCATCCTGAGTCATTTTTGGTTCCCTAGGTCCTAGTCACACCTCCAAGTCAGCATTATCATGTTACACTGTATGGTAAGATCGATAGGCGTTGAAGCTTTTGCAGGAGGATATAAAAAAAAAACTATTCACAGCACAATCCTGATCCTCGATCCACCAACTGAAAGAGAGAAACGATGGGACATTTGTGGCATTAGATATGATCGAATTTTGGACATATAAGGAACTAGTTAATGCTCGATCCCACATTAGTTTCTACCCTGTGCGCCAATTAGACAACAACATTTTGAAATCGATGATAGACCACATTACCACCCACACCTCCACCATCAACCCACAATGAATTTTAGTTCAAACTCCTCTAAGTATTCAGTGGCATATTTATTGAAATTTCACTCATACCCAAATTGAATGGTTGATGCGACACAGTAAGATATTCTTTGTTTAAAATCTATAGAACCATTGTGAATAAATTCATTTTGCATGTAAGTGAATTCCAAAACATCTGAAGGAGAAAAGTGAGCAAGTCGAGAATTGGACTTCCCCTTTTTATTACCAAAAACCAGGTTTAACAAGTCTTCAAAGGTATGTATCCAATTCTGTCAATTCATTGGTTATAATTTATATGTGTTCGTCTGGTTTCTTACAAAGGCTCCAAAATATGCTCAAGTTTTAGGAACAATTCCACCAAGAAAGCCAACCACCAGACACTCACAGAGAGCACCAAAGTTGAAATAACAAGAGATAGGAGAAGTTTCTTCTCCGGGGACCATGAGGCAATTGAAATATGCCCCTAGGGCGGATCCTATTGTCAAAACAAAAACAAAGAAAGTTTTTGTCCAACCCCCGAACTTTGGTGATATAGAGACAAGCACTAGATCCAAGGTAGCACTCCCATATTGAGGGTATCTCTTCAACATGATTAGCAAATAATAATTCCTAGAGTATATCCCACACAGCGACCCAGACGTAAGGGTGCTCGATGACCAGGTGTTCCCTAACATCTGACAGTCGTATCTACACATGGTGGCAAGAACAAACCCCCGTTTTCCCCTGCATAGAGTTCCTGAAGTGGCTCATTGACCGTATAGATGGGCATAAGTTATTGATCAACAATGAGAATGGTGGATGCATAGGATTTTTCCTCGCGACAGAGGTCCAGAAATACTACAACCTCAGGAACCCAAAAGAGAGTCTCAACAAAGACTTTGTGGTGAAGTTTTATGAATTCCATGACACCATCTGGTTGATGGATTCATGGTGGACATAAGACAAGAAATTCACCAATTAGAGAAATGGATGGTATGGGATAATCAACCTGAGAGAGCCATACATATATTTGATGGCTCTCATCTGCAGGCTATATGGAGAAAGGGATTGCTCCAAGTTTTCGGAAGCATGGATGATTTTGGTGTACACTGTGGCAATCGCCGGGAGCAGCTTCAACTGGGGAATGGTAATCTCAAAAGAGTTGAGCACCTTTATACAACAGGCTCAGTATCTGAAGGAAGAAGAGGCACAAACTTTCTACATGGCCTCATATATGCTCAATGTCATGTGCACAATGAATGTATTCGTCAACATGAATCTAAGATGACATGTTGCAGAGCTCCCGATCCACGTCTACTTCGTTGTGCTATGGGAGAATAGGTACAACAAATATTATGCACTCATCTGCGATGAATTCATCGCCCACATTAATTTTATTCTTTTTAAGAAGGAATGCCCAAGTCTATCGGTGGCATCCAAGAAAATGATAGACAAGGTAGGCCATTGGTACTTGGACGAGTTCTCAACCTACATCAGGGTTTTTGGGGCCACTGGAGCACCACATATCCTACCATATCATGTCCTAGACTGACTCTTTGTGGGAGAAATCTATTATCAGACCATCCTGTAGGGCTATAATGCCACATTAGTCAAAGACAAGAAACAAGCCTTCATACACTACGATTTCCATGTGGGGTTATATCTGGTAAAGGATACTATTCAATCCAAACAAGAAGGGCTGAGCCAAGTTGAATTTAGGATCCCTATAGACCGATTCTGCAAGCATGATCCTAAAGGCCCGGTCCTCAAACATGCGTCGCAAGTATCATCCTATTGGTCATATGCTCACGATAAATTTGAGGATGAAGTCTTCAAAGAGAACTCCTAAGACTGGGATGAGGTGGTGCAGAGGATGGCCAACCCAAACATGAACAGGTTCAAGGCCATGAGCATGTATGAATAAGTGGAAACAATAGAGTAGTCAACTTAAGAGGCCCTCAGAGCCAGGGAAGAAATCAGAGAAGTAGAGACAACAAAGGTGGAGAGAAGAGGATTGTTCTTGACACCAGAGGTAGAGACAAGGGGATTTCTCCTAATCGCATAGGCACAAAGAGTCATTGATCAGTTGTATAAGGACTTGGATCTTGTAGAGATGATGAGGGTTCCTGCCGATAGCCCAATCGAAAGTCAGGGAGGACCAAGTGACCCAGAGCCGATACAAATTGAAGAAACCACTGGGTCAGATAACCCTAAAGCTTCAACACCAAAGTTTGGGTCACCAGGGGAAGATTCTTCTCAACCTGAGATAGAGAGGAAATCAAGGAGAGAAATTACACCAAATCCCCTGTTTGAACTAATAATCATCTACGATGATGAAGAGATTTCAGAAGTGTCCCTAGTCACTCTGGTGAAAATCACAGATGAAACAAAACCTTAGAAGGCATCCACATCGGGTCCCGATGCTCCAAGTCAGAGCAGTCCGCAGAATGAGCACGAGGTAGAAATTTCCTTGGATGTTGAGACACTTGACACACTGATAATCCAAATGGACAGCTCGAGGGATGAGCTAGGATTGGGCCAACAAGGGGAAGAAATTCCACAATAGGAAATCGACATCTCGATAGCCAATTACTAAGTAAGTACCGATCCTTCCCTTGATTCATCAATTTTGGACAGTAATTTACCCCCCAATGAGCAACAACTAGATGCCAAGCCTTCAGTACATGCATAAGAGGTTCAAGAACCCATTCTTGAATATACAAGCCATCTCTTACGATCAAAAGAGGAAATCCATCATGAAGAGAACCACTAAGAAGAGGAGGCTTACTTTGTATAGTTCCATCCTCATCGCCACAGAGGAGAAATTGATTAGAATGGAGCATGCCTAGATGTTGGAGCTTATCGGTGTAGGGATGGAAATCATAAATGACACCTTGGATAGAGAAAGGAAATATGAAGAGGATTTGTATGCTTCTCTAAAGGAGTTGGATCATCTGTGCCATTTGGAAAAATACTATCATGACTCCACATAGGCTATGATATTTTTGAGAAGAGAATTCCAAGATTCCTACAACAAATTCACAAGTGAGTGGCACCTTTTCACTGTAGGGATAGCCGACTTCCAAAAAGACACCCTTATGGTGCTAGAAATGTGCAAATACATAGAAATATGGTATGAAAAGGCACAACAAGAGGTGGAAAGAATTGATTACATTAGCACGGTTCAAAAGGGTCGAGACGTCGAAGAGAATGGTATTCGGGTGCTAAGGGACAACAACATCGACTGTATAAGGAATTCAACCAAATACTGGGTGAAGATGGCCCAAGAACCTCATCAGGAGATCCAATAGAAATAGGTCGATTGTGAAAGGAATTGGACCAAGATCAATCAAGTGATGAGAGATATCGGTCTCCCAGAATTTGGTGCACCCAAGGACTTGTTGACTTGCATGACATAGTCAAACTACATGCAGAACAAGACTCATCATGGACTACGGAGATAGCAAAGGTGGTGAACATGACGCCAGGTCAAGTACAACAGTTCATGGATCACACGATCAAGGCTCGGAAAATGTTACAATAGTTAAGTGTTAAAGTAGTCAAGTATTGAGCACAGGTAGTGGAGATAATGGAGATCCTTTGGGCCCCGATGGACCAACACAGATTCTCGTATTCCAACACATGCGAGAAAATCTTCGTCAAATGGTCAGAGTATGAGAAGTGTCATCTACTCAAGTGAAATCATTTGATGACTCTTATAAGACTAAGATATGAAAGCGCCATGTGGCGTTGTTTTTTTTTGCTTGTCTTTCACGTTCGATAGTTATTTTTAGTTAATAATTTTTTATAAATAAGAGGATCGACCTATTAGAAAGGGTCGATGGTTTTTGCAAAGACCCTCATTTTTGGAATTGTAAAGAACTATTTCAGAACTACCTTAATTGAGAAGTCTTGTTTAGGCCTGGAGACAATTTTATGCTTTTCATCAAAGGCATGTGTGATTGGGTCATAAGGAGGAACTACTTCTGATTTTATCTCATGAATGGATGTTGTAATGAGTAAGATTTTTTGAATCTATTGATAAGTTAGTTGATTCAATATTTTTTATAGTTCTTATCTCTAATGATGGAAAGAAAACCATTTTGTTAATATGTGATTAGTGATTATATCTAAGGAAACTAATTTTCTGGCTATCATTGTATTGCATGTGTGTTTTCTTTCAATAATTGTATCTCAATCAATAATTGAAATACAAACAAGTTGATATATTAGTACTAGGCTTGTCATAGGTGTGAAAATATTTGTCTGCATGCTTGAGCATGAATGTTACCCTGAGCTCGTCCTTCTTCAATAGTTAAGTCTTCCCCTTTCTTGTTATCGGGATGGTTTATTCCAACACCTATCTTTTATCAGACCCACCTATAAGAGCAAATACAAAAAAGAGAACGTTCAAACTGATGGAGGATTTTTCACAAGAAGATATCCTGTAAATCACTACGTAAAGCCCATTGATTATTTGGTTGGATCACAAGATCTGGAGAACCATTCCACTATCAAATGTTGTATATTTTAATTGGGCATCCGTGGTGAGCTTGTTTCCTGCTATTGACTTAAATGGATTTAGGACCCCTCAACAAAATTGGCACTAGAAGGAGGGCCTGAAGAATGAATGGCTGACGATATTTCTGATGTAATATTTCACACAGCCTGTAGATTCAAAACAACCAACATGCATGGATAGTCATTCTCAAGACATTCCACACACATTGAGTACTCTTGAAACGAGTAAGACACCCCAGCAAAAGGAAGAATATTTATTTCCTGAAATAACTTACGCTCTTCCCCACGAGGAGTTGAACTAGTTCAGAAGAATCACAAGAGATTACATCAAACAAATTGGAGCAATACACTTAGCTTCATTACTTCCTCATAGAAAACAAGTAAGCAGACCAATGGTCAAAACCCCCGACCAAGTTTTTTTCACACAGTAGAAGACCTGATAGATTTCTCCCTCATCGAAATCAAACATCCCCTTAATATAATCCCAAAAACACCAGTCGATAACTTCTTTGAGCCCGACGATTGTTTTGATGAATAAGGGTGTAACTTGGAATGCTCAATGTCAGAGTCGGATGACATGGAAGATAACAATGATCATAATAAAGAAAGGGGAAACCCACCTCAAAATAATCAACCTTGGTTTGCCAGAAATGCTCTGGCCATCCCCGGATGAGTACATAACCTTCCCCGACATCCAAAAAATTTACTCCCTAAATTTGACCCTGAAACCTCAAGATTTCCTGAAGACCATATCAAAAAATTTATACTAGCTATTAGACTGATGAATGTACAACATGAATATGTAGTATACAGGCTTTTCCCCCATACTTTCAAGAATTCGGCCTCCACGTGGTATTTTAACTTTCCTGTAGGGTCCATAACGAGTTGTAGGAAGTTTCAAAAGGATTTTTTAGTTAAATTTGCAGAATAAACCACTACTAGATATTTGATGGCTTAGTTTTTCGCCACCACCATGAGTTCAAAGGAAAAGTTTAAAGACTTCAATCAATGATTCGCCACTATCTTGAACAAATTTCAACTTGAAGATAAACCCACCTAGTAGTTGCAAATCGAAGTGTATGCTAATTCTCTTCCTACTTCCTGTTGGCTCTTGACCAAGTTTTGAGGAACACTTGGTCATAATTGACTATTTTGGAATTCGACACCCTACCAAAGATGGAGAACCAGGCGAAGAAGAGATCGCGAGATCTTGGTCCACTTTGGACCTCTTTTAGGGTTTTGGGTTAATGTAATGGGAAAGGGATGTCGGCCCATGGGTTTACCCATGCTTAGGCCCACTTTTGTAATATATAAATAGATACTTAGGCAATGTAAGGATGTCCAATGGCTTAGTGCTAGTAATTAGATCTGTGTGATCGGATGTGGATTGTAATTGATTTGTGCGTTATTGTAAGAGGCTTGTAGAGCTAAGTGCAAGTGCTTATAGGAGGTTGTGAAAGGCTTTGTGTTGAAGCACAAGGAAGAAGGATCTAGTGAGTTGCATAGATCTTCTGCCCTATGTGGAGTAAGGATTGTTGAGGCTCTGTGTTGTAACTACTTGACAAAGATAATAAAGAAGAAGAGTTGGTGGACGTAGCCTGAGGGTGGGGATGAACCACATAAATATGTGTGTGATGCTTTGTGCTTCGGTTCAATGTGTTTATTCCTTCTTCTGCTAAGTGCTTTGATATATTTACGTATATCTACTTATGCTTTGTGCTCTTAGATGTGTATGAATGTTAGATCTGATATGTATGAAGATGATTAGTGTTGATCTACTAGGATTTGATCTATTTTATTGTTGCTAAGTGCTTGGGTTAGTGTGGATGTTGCGAAGCTTTGTCTTATAAGCTAAGTGGTTATTGAATGTATCTTGAGGAACTAACGGTGCTAGGTGCTCTAGTAAGTTGTATAATCATAGATCTGTATCCCAGCTAAGGTTGCAGACACCTGAGTATTGCAACCACCCCTGCCTCTACCTCGGGTGAGACTTCGTCTGCTTTGCAGGTGTTTCTGAAAGGGCTGGTAGTTAGGGTTTTGTTGATGCTCTCTTGAGTGTTGAACCCTGGGTCTTCCCCTGTGCCAACAAATGTTTCCATTGTCAGGACTGAAACTGTGATTGCTAGGAATTAGAGAAGAAGAAACTTTGTGCAAAAGGAATCTCTACCTGAAGAAAGGAAGATCAGATCTAAAGAAAAGAAGCGAGATCTGAATGCTATGTGCTCTAAGAAAAGTAAAAGTGGAATTTTCTGAAAGAAAGAGGCCAGACCTTCAAAGAAGAGGTAAGATCTATAATCCCTGTGCTCTAATAAAGGTAATAATAGTTAAAGTTCTTAGATCTGAAAGCTTTTTTCTCTGTAGAAGTAAGATAAGTGGAAATTTTTGTTTCTAAAGTATGGATCTAGGTATTTTTGATAGATTTTGTCCTAGCTTAAAACCTAGGGCATTAATAGATGAAAGATAGCTTGATATGAATAGATCTGATAGATATGTTATACTTATGCATAGAAAGAATGTTTGGACTAACAAATGGATGCAGTATCCTAGAAAGAAATTTTTGTAGGCTAGTTACCATGATCCTGATGCGCAGTACAAAAGAAGTTGGGGATCATTTAAGAGAAAGAGAGGATTAACCCTATGTTACAGTTGCAGAAAACCAGGCCATCTAGCTAAGGAATGCCCTGGTGGAAAACCCAGTTGTCTCTGTTGCAAATATTTGGATCATGAAGTATTGGATTGCCCTAGAATGATTGCTAAGTTTGAAAGAATGAATCTGCATGAACAAAACCCTAGGACAGCCCCAAAAACAACAGACCCTCAAAAGGAATCCAAGAAAGTATTGATACAGATGAAAGAAACACTAAGGAAACATAAAGATGTATGATTACCAAAGATCTTCAAAGAAAAGGAACAAGTCAAAGCAAGACTAGGGGACTTTGACATTGACTGTATTCTTGATGAAGAAACACAAGTGAACATTATGCCAGAAAGAAATTGGGAAGTTATAGGGAACTCTACCATGATTCCTTCACTAGGAGGAATAGGACTATTCAGAGGATAACTGGTGAAGTTATGTGGAAAACTTGCTCAAATACCTATGACAGTCAATGGAACTTCGACTGAAGAAGATTTTGAGATTATTAAATTTAGTGAGGACATTGCCCTGCTCACTATGTTACTTGGAAAACCTTGGATTGAGAGAGATAAAGACAGAAAGAAGGAAGAAGAAAAGTGTTCAACAACATAGGTATTCCAACAGAGGACTAACACCTTTAGTAACCACTCACATAACCAGATCAAAGATCAAAACACCGATGTTTTCACGTGGTAAAACCCTTATGGGGAAACATCCATGACCCCAACCAACATAGCCACTTGGAGCAGTTTATTAATGCAAAGAAAAATATTACAGAGAGATTTTACAAGAGAGTTTCTCACAATCAATCATCGACAAATGACCCTCCATGCTCTTTACATAGAGATCATGGACCAATCAGGTGTTAGGCCACGGATCAATGGTCATTAAGATCGAGGAGAGTATGAACTGTCAGATCACTCTATGTCGGGAACATATCGTGACTATCGGATTTCCTAACTACAGATGCATACTAATGCATACTAAAGAAACACACTAGAAAACACACTTTTACCTAAGGACACAATATACCAAGTAGATCTTACTAACTCCTAAGTGTCTAAATATCCTAACATCCCCCCTTAAGAACAACTTGGGATAGGATTGAAGGATTTACAATAGTGAAACAATAGGAGAAGGAAGGAGTCATTAGAGCCTATCCCCCCTTAATGACAACTTCCTAAACTCCTAACATAGATTGAAGTTCAGAAAACTTCGCTTCTATAAGAGACTTTGTGAAAATGTCTGCAACTTGATCTTATGTAGGGAAAAAGAGCACTTCAATAACTTGATCATGAATGATCTTTCTGATGAAGTGCATGTGTAGCTCGATGTGTTTTCTACGTTCATGTTGAACTGGGTCTTTGGAAATCTTGATGGCACTTTTATTGTCACACCAAAGGCTGGTCGGATGTTGGTGTTGGAATCCAAACTCTAAAAGGATCTGTCGAAGCCACAGGGCTTCTTGGCTTTCATTTACCGATTCTCGATACTCTGCTTCTACTGAAGAAAGTTCAATAGCCTATTGTTTATTACAGGCCCAAGTGACAAGTCATGAACAAAGGATGAAAACATAAACTGTAGTAGACTTTCGATCATTAGGGTCGCCGGCCCAATCTGAATCAGTGAAACCAACCAATAAAGGAGTCCCCCCTGAACTGTAATGTATCCCAAACTGAACTGTACCATGAACATAGCGAAGTATCCTTTTAGCTTCTTTCCAATGGATTTCATGGGGTGTTTTCATATATCAAGCAACAAGACCAACAAAAAAGGAACGATCGGGATAGGTATGAGTCAAGTATAAGAGGCTACCAACTAACTGACGGTACAGGGTGGCATCAACTTCAAGAGAAGTACAAGTGGAAAAAATCTTGACTCCAGACTGGAAGGGAGAAGGGGTTGGTTTACAATCATCCATGTGAAAGCGAAGAAGAAGGTCAAAAGCATACTTAGACTAGGAAATAAAAATTACTTCATTGGTTTGCAAAACTCGGAGGCCAAGAAAATAGTGCAAAAATCCTAAGTCTGTTATTTCAAATTTCTTCTTAAGGTTGGTGTTCACATGGTTTAAAATTTTTGAGTCACTACTAGTAAGGATAAGGTCATCATCATAAAGGACAAGGATTATGATATGGCTTCCTACTTTCTTGGTATAGACATTAGGATCAGAATTCCATCTAGAGAATCCAGTGGCAATAAGAAAGCTATCCATTTTGGAATACCAAGCTCGGGGAGCTTGCTTGAGACCATAGAGAGATTTCTTGAGGTGACAAACAAGGCTAGAGTCATTCTGGACATAGCCAGGACGTTGTTCCATGTAGATTTCTTCTTGCAAATCTCTGTGCAAGAAGGTGGATTTAACATCCATCTGATGGACCTCCCATTTATGTGAGGCAACAAGGGCAAGAACAAGGTGGATGGAATTCATTTTTCTACATGGGAAAAGGTTTCATTATAGTCAATTCCTTCAACTTGGGAAAATCCTTTGGCAAATAACCAATCCTTCTGTCTTTCAACACTTCCATCTGATGCATACTTAGTTCTGTAGACCCATTTGCATATAAAAATTTTCTTCCTTTTGGAATAGGTACAAGATCCCAAGTATCATTTTCCATTAAATAAAGATACTCTTCATTCATTGTTGTATCCCAATTTGGATGACCTGAAGCTTCTGCAAATGTCTTTGGATCATGATTTTTTGAAACTTGAGCCAAAAGAGAAGAGGCTCGCTAGAACTGTGAATGTGTCCGACGTAGATATGAAGTATCACCGACAAGATCACCATCTACTTCTCCTGTTGAACAGACCCATTTAGGAAGCGGTGGAGTTGGTGCTGGTTCAGGTTCAAAGGACTCATCTAGAGGAGGGTGAGAAGGCGGAGGTGGATTTTCATCCTCACTGTCATTATCTGAAGAAGAAATCAGATCATAATAAGGCACAAACGTAGAAGATGGCTTGCAGGCCAAAGAAGGAACAATCGTCGACTAAGCTCGCAGGCCAAGAGATTTTCATCAAATTTAACATCTCTTCTAATAATAATTTCATTACAATGTGATTGAAGAAGTCTGTAACCTTTGACATTTTCAGAATAACCAACAAATATACACTTCTCACTTTTAGGCTGCAATGCTTTCCTTTTCTCATCAGGAATGTGAGCCCATGCTATACTGCCAAATACACGGAAGTGAGCTACATTTGGTTTTATTTTATTTCAAGCTTCTTCCGGTGTTATATTTTTAAGAGCCTTTGTGGGAGTACGATTTACTGTGTAATTTGCATAGTTGATGGCTTCTGCCCAATACTTTATACTTAATCCCTTAGATTGGATCATACAATTAGCCATTTATTTTAATGTGCGGTTCTTTCTCTCAGCAACACCATTTTGTTGTGGTGTATATGGAACAATGTGTTACAGTTGAATTCCCTGTGTAGTGCAGTAGCTTATAAAATTATTGTTCACATATTCACCTCCATTATCTGTTCTTAACCTTTGAATTTGATGTCCAGATTTATTTTCTACAAGGGCCTTGTATGATCCGTCGGATATTTTAATGACTATGGTTGAGTTTTAATTTTGCATGCGTTAATTAACCATTTGAGAAACCTAGTGAAAGAATGAGGAAAGAAGAGGAATTATGAAATCCATATACGCATATGCAGATCTAAAATGAAATAATAGACAACAAACCATAACACGCAGATTGATAACGGAGTTCGACACAACTTTGCCTATGTCTCCGGGCCTTTGTCTCTGTGGGGGAGGCTTCTTTATTTCTGTTCAAAAGATCAAAAGTACATTGTAGTAGTGCCAATTGGATACAAGAATGATCTGTCCATGTTCTTCCAGATATCAAGAACCCTGCAAAGAAAACAGCACGCAAAACGGACATCCGAAGCTCCCAGAAATGGCCCGCAAGCGTCTTCTCCTCAATAGCTTCCCTGCATAAAAATGGCTTTGGCTTGGCTTCTCTTCAACATAACTCTTCTCTGACTGTCCTTGACTGTCCTCCATGGCCTCAAATAGGCCTGGTTTATATAGATCTAAAGTTGGTTGTTCATATCCAACTTCCTCCCAAAATTTGGGCTCCAAAAATGCCCAATATCTCCCAAAAATGGGCCAAATCCTCCATTAACAGGCATAATATAAAAAAAAAATCCACTAAACATTATAAAAAAACCCATTTTTGCAAATATTTTGGGATAAGCCCCCTTTTTCCGACACGCGCACCCTTTTAATGGTCATATGGTAGCTATATTTGGCCAAGCGCTAGCCCAAAGGCTAAGCACTAGCCCTTTAAAAGCGTAGGCTCTTGGATTTGTGCGTGTTCCATAGGACCATTCCTTATCCTTTGCATTATTCGCCCATGCCCCCTTTGGGTGGTTGGTCATATAGACCATGGGTTGAAACCATGGGTTGGTGCTTAGCCCCAGCCCCACTTTCTGCCACCATACAATATTTTGCAATTTAAAATAAAATAATGTGGATGCATATAACAAGGAACACGTATGGTGCATTGGCATTTGGTCATTTGTTAAGGAGTTGGACTGGTCCAAGAGGTCATGGGATCGACCCCCATGGACTCTAAATAATCTTTTGAAACCTGCCACATCGACTGATGACTGGGTGCCACGTGGCTGCCCATGACTGGGCCATGTGGCACATCCCCATTCGACGGACTAATGCCACTTGTCATCTATTGACTGGCCCAGTTGCCTGCCACATGTCTGCCCTGTCAGCAAACCTTCCCAGTCACCACCAGCCAGAGAGTGCCATGTCACCTCCTACACAGTCAGCATGCTGATGTCATGCTGACATCAACATTGACTTTTTGACCAGTTGACCTTTGACTTTTTACATGTTTGGGCTTTCGATCAGAACACGATAAATTTTTCATACGAAGACCGTTTGACAAAGTAAATATATGGCCAGAATCATAAAGACGAGACGGACGCAGTGGCACTAGTTTCATCAAATTCTGAGCACTTTAATTTTTGAGCCTTTTTTAGCCCTGTCAGGCTTCTGGATCCGATTCTGGATCACACCTCCCCACTAAAAGACATTTTGGTCCCCAAAAGGTTACTGATCAGTCAACAAGCTCAAGATAGGCCACTCGGCTTGTCCTCTGTCTCTGAACTCTGTCCTGTGCACCTGTCTCATCAAGATCAACTGTAACACAATCATGACAATTGACAGTATATTGTTAGCCATTTGAACCTTGTTACATCTTACTGAAGCCACTATCATCCATGTAAAAAACACTACTAATGATAGTATCAAGAAGACAATTGCAAATGAGCTGATATACTTGAGATATCTGCACAATATGCACTTATCTTGAAGCAACTTATGATTGATTTTCCATTCAACAATCATTTCTTGTTCTTGCTTAAGATCGATTACTTCATTTGAAACAATTATTGGTTTGTTGCTTTCTTGCACTGCCTTCTTTAATTGTTCCATTATTTGAAGTGTTTTATTTGCTTTAACATGATGAGCATGAACCACATAATCTTGACCTACTTTAGTGAATTGATATTGATTCTTTGTCCTCTAGAAGATTGCCTTACGATCATATAAATATGGACTACCTAAGACCAGTCCACATTCTCTTAACGACACTACATCACATGTTACTTCGTCCACATACTTAGATGAAATTGCAAATTTGATTGTGCACTACTTTTTTATGTGCATTTGATGATGATTGCTTATCCATTTAAGTGTGTAAGGCTTATGATGAGTTTGTATTTTTAATCCCAATTGCTTAACAAATTCTTCTGAGATTAGATTAGATTGAGATCCACTGTCGATTAATGTGTCTATCTTAGTGTGTCGCATGATTACCCTTATATGAAACAACTTGCTTCTACAATCAATCTCTTCACCAATTTTACCTGTCATACCAACCAATGA
>ML778661.1:1130133-1140849 GCA_009831015.1 Picea engelmannii | reverse complement strand
TTAGATTAGATTGAGATCCACTGTCGATTAATGTGTCTATCTTAGTGTGTCGCATGATTACCCTTATATGAAACAACTTGCTTCTACAATCAATCTCTTCACCAATTTTACCTGTCATACCAACCAATGAGATCTTTGATTCACCACTTGAATTTGATCCCAAGTCTGTGGGTTTTGTTGTCATTGCCACTGTTTGCATTTCCTTCTTTTCTTTGAACCACTTTGGCCTCTTCTCGGGATGAAACTGCCAACATATGTCCTCAACATGTCCCTCTTTCTTGCAATGCTTGCAAGAGGGCTTTCCTTCCTTCCTTGTCACCGTATTTTCATTCTTGCCATGCCTTTTCCTCTTGTCCTCCTTCCTTGAAGACGATGATTCCCCTGACACACCTACTTTCCCTACTTCAATATACGTAGCTTGAACAGAAACCTCATCAAGGTTAGTGGGTCCAAACATGAAAACAATGTTTCTAATATGCGCAGGTAAACCTCCTATATACTTCATAAGAGTTTCTTGTGTTTGCAAAGGGATGTCTAACATTAATGCCATTTTTTTAAATCCATCGGTCTATTCTTGCATTGTTTGTCCTTTTATTAGCTTTAAATATTGCCATTCAATTATTGCTTTTTCTTTATAACCCAAAGGATAGAATTGTTTCCTAAGTGAAGAAATGAAACTCTTCCATGATGGAAATACATTACCCACATGTTGTGTTCCCTTTTGCAGCTTGCTTTGCCACCAGATGAGAGTTGTACCTGCAAGCCTCAAAGATTCCAACTTGATTTGTGTGGCCTCATCCTTGATCTGTTGCACACTCCAGTATACCTCTATCTGCCTGATCCAATTGTCAAGTTTTTCTGCATGTACTTTACCATCATATATGGGCAACTCAAATTTGACATCAAGTTTTAGCAATGGCATTTCATGTTTATTGTTATGAACATTTTTCTTTCCATTAGATTTAGAACTTGAACTTGAATAAGAAGGAGAAGAAGGAGGTGTTGATGGAGGTGAAGGTGGAATCCGAGGATGGTCCTCTTCCTCTTCACTTTTTCCTTTTGAAGATTCACCCAAAACTAGTCTCTTCCATTCCAAGTAATCTTCATACAAAAATTTCACCATCTCCGACATAGCAAGGAATGTTTTCCGGAACTCTTTCTCATCCTGAGAAAACCCCTCTTCCGATGCCATCTTCTCGCTATGAGAAGATCTCTTTCTCAATCCAATTAATGGATTCTCTGCAACAAGATCGCCTTCACCACGCTGTAGTTTTTCCCTGGTTAACATGCAAAACTCAAATCAAAACATCAACTAGCTCTAATACCACTTGATCCATCGGATCTTTTAATGACTATGGTTGAGTTTTAATTTTGCATGTGTTAATTAACCATTTGAGAAACTTAGTGAAAGAATGAAGAAAGAAGAGGAATTATGACAGCCATATACACATATGCAGATCTGAAATGAAATAATAGACAACAAACCATAACACGCAGATTGATATTGGAGTTTGGCACAACTTTGCCTACGTCTCCGAGCCTTTGTCTCTGTGGGGGAGGCTTCTTTATTTATGTTAAAAATATTAAAAGTACATTGCAGCAGTGCCAATTGGCTACAAGACTGATATGGTCATGTTCTTCTAGATCTCAAGAACCCTACAAAGAAAACGGCACGCAAAACGGACATCCGGAGCTCCCCGAAATGGCCCGCAAGCGTCTGCTCCTCAATAGCTTCCCTGCATAAAAATGGCTTTGGCTTGGCTTCTCTTCAGCATAACTCTGCTCTAACTGTCCTTGAATGTCCTCCATGGCCTCAAATAGGCCTGGTTTATATAGATCTGAAGTTGGTTTTTCATCTCCAACTTCCTCCCAAAATTTGGGCTCCAAAAATGTCCAATATCTCCCAAAAATGGGCCAAATCCTCCATTAACAGGCATAATATCAAAAACAAATCCACTAAACATTATAAAAAAACCCATTTTTGCAAATATTTTGGGATAAGCCCCCTTTGTCTGGCGTGCGCACCCTTTTAATGGTCATATGGTAGCTATATTTGGCCAAGCGCTAGCCCAAAGGCTAAGCGCTGGCCCTTTAAAAGCGTTGGCTCTTGGATTTGTGTGTGTCCCACGGGACCATTCCTTATCCTCCACGTTATGCGCCGGCACCCCCTTTGGTTGGTTGGTCATATAGACCATGGGTTGAAACCATGGGCTGGGGCTTAGCCCCAGCCCCACTTTCTGCCACCATACAATATTTTGCAATTTAAAATAAAATAATGTGGATGCATATAACAAGGAACACGTATGGTGAATTGGCATTTGGTTATTTGTTAAGGAGTTGGACTGGTCCAAGAGGTCATGGGATCCACCCCCATGGACTCTAAATAAAATTTTGAAACCTACCACTTCGACTGATGACTGGGTGCCATGTGGCTGCCCATGACTGGGCCACGTGGCACCTCCCCATTCGACGGACTAATGCCACTTGTCAGCTATTGACTGGTCCAGTTGCCTGCCACATGTCTTCCCTGTCAGTGAACCTTCCTAGTCACCACCAGCCAGAGAGTTCCATGTCACCTCCTGCACAGTCAGCATGCTGATGTCATGTTGACATCAGCATTGACTTTTTGACTAGTTGACCTTTGACTTTTTACATGTTTGGGCTTTCGATCAAAGCACAATAACTTTCGCATACAGAGCCCGTTTGACAAAGTAAATATATGGCCGGAATCAAGAAGACGAGGCAGACGTAATGGCATTGGTTTCATCATATTCCGAGCACGTTCATGTTTGAGCCTTTTTTAGCCCTGTCAGGCTTCTAGATCCGATTCCAGATCATTGTAGGCCAAAAACTTGTCAAAAACTTCACTCTTGAGTTTTAAGAAGTAAACCCAAGTACATCTGTAAAAGTCATCAATGAAAGTTAAGAAATACTTGTACCCAGAAAAAGAAGGAGAATAAAGTGGACCACACAAATCACTATGAACAAGTTGCAAAGGACCCGAGGTGTGCCAAGAGGCACGTTTGTCAAAACTATCTCGATGATGTTTTTTGAGAACACAACCGGCACAAACACCATCTCTGCATGAAACAAGAGGAAGACCAGTCACCATCTATTGATTACATAGTTGTTGTAATGAGTGATAGTTTAGATGACCAAACCACTCATGCCAAAGTTTGCTAAGTCATTGCTATGAGAAACAAAAACTAATGAAAAAGATGATGACCCAAAGTTGTCAAACTTGTACAACCTGGTAGTATCATCAACAATTCTAGTTGTAAGAACATGCTTAGGATCTTTTAGATCCTTGATTACAACTTGGTGAGGTGAAAACTCGACGATTTTACCTTCACCTGAATGAGTGATTTGATATACTAATAGAAGGTTACAAGAAAGACTTGGAACACATAATACATCATTGAAATGACCATTATCTACTTGAATTGTTCCAGATCCTACAACACTAAGAGATCTATCATCACCAACAAATATTTTCTTTGTGTTACATTCATTTAGAGCAGAAAATATGTCTTTATCCTTAGCCATATGATAAGATGCTCTTGAATCAATAAGCCACTCATCAGAAGAAGAATTAGTAGTAGAATTTGAATTGAAGGAGAAACCAGAAGCAGAAAGTGCATGTCCGTGAGAAGAAGAAGTAGAATCAATATTGATGTTGTGCTTATTCATCATTGCTTCTAAAGCTGCCATCTTCTTGAAACATTTGGACTCATCATGACCATCTTTATAAAAAAAATTGCAATGTCTGTTAGTATTCTTACTTTTATATTTTTCTCCTTTGTCACTAGTAGGAGCTGAAGTTGTCTGAGTAGATTTGGGACCCTTATGTTGTTTGTTGTTGTAGCGAGTATGTTTCTTCTTGGGATACTTGGGTTTATCTTTCTGTTGGGCAACTAAGTCTTTGTTGGAGGGATTTGCAGTGTTGATCACTCTAAATTGTACAAGCTTATCTTCCTCTCGAATCAAAGAAACACAAAAGGACTCAAGAGTGGGTTTTTCATAAGCTTCTTCCCCTAGAGCCTCTCTCATGGCATAAAAGGTATATACGAACACAAAGTATGCACTACCTATCTTAGAAAGAATAATATAGATGCAATGCTCATCCTCCATCTTTATCTTACATTCTTCACATAAAATTCTGAGTGTTTTAAACTTAGATAAATAGTCTCCAAGGCAAGAAAAATCATTTGGACTCAAGGTCAATATTTGATTTTCTAACTATTGTGCTCGAATAATATTGAGTTTACCAAACACAGATTCAATCGTGTTCCAAGCTTCTTTGGGGTCATCAATATATTGAAGGTGGTACCTTAAATCAGGAGAGATGGAAATTATGATTAGTCCACATGATTCGTCATTCCTATTATCCCACTTGGCTTTCTTATCATCATTAGTGGGTGTTTTTCCTTTCCCAAGGTAATCTAGTACAAGCCTTTACTTAATAAATCTTCCATATGACATTTCCATTGGAAGTAGTTGTTGTTGGTAAGAAAGACAGTACTTGTAGAGTCCATATTAAATATGCACATAATGTGGATTTTAAAAACTAAAACTGATGATCTCGATGGAAAGATCTCGAAAAGTTATGCGGTTTTAAAAAAAAACGGCACTGAAAACGGACTTCTGATGTTAGACTTATGCCCTTTTAAAAAAATGCACAATCGGTAACCAAATGACCACGTGATTGTGTAAGTTGATTTATGAAGTGACCCACTTTTATAAAGAGAAGTGGGGATCACTTTTACAATGAAGTTACTTTATAACAAAAAAATTGCATGCAAAATCAATAACTCTAAAATAAAATATTAAAGCTACTTATAGTGATTCACTTTTATACTTGAAGTGAAATACACTTTACGATTTTAGCATGAACTTTTTCAAAAAAGGTAACAAAAGAGAGACTTGAACTCAAGACCTCTTACTTAATAAGGAAAATTTTAACCAAATGATCTAGCAAAACATATTGTATTGTTCAGAAGGAGGATTGGGGGTGTTTTTGTTGAAGACGGCCTTGGAGAGCGTGCTAAAAAAAAACTCTTTTCACACAAGAAAAAAAATTAGCTTCTCGATGACAACAAGGGTTAGATCTCGGTTAGCTTACCCGAAAGATGCACATTTTCCTATCTGTTTCTGATTTGCCAAGATCGCACAAGGCGTGGGGCAAAGAGCATACGCAGATCTCCAGATCTGACTGTAATGGTTGTATCTTGGGAAAACAGAAATCTTTTTGAGTGAAATGAAAAGTGTTCCTGACTGAAAAGAGTGCTCTGGATGCAATGGAATAGTCCTCTCAGCCCATACATCTATTGAAATGACAAAAAGTGGAGATGAGGCAACTCGGATTCAAGATCTTGATCTACAACAGGAGGGGGTCTTCAAACAAGCTATGATACCATGTTCGACAACACATGTATTCCAACAGAGGACAAACACATTCAATAACCACTCACATAAATAGATCAAAGATCAACACATCGATGTTTTCACGTGGTAAAACCCCTACGGGGAAACATCCACTGCCCCAGCCAACGTGGCCACTTAGAGCAGTTTATTAATGCAAAGAAAAAGATTACAAAGATATTTTACAAGAGAGTTTCTCACAATAGATCATCGACAAATGACCCTCCATGCCCTTTAAATAGAGATCATGGACCAATCGGGAGTTAAGCCACAGATCAATGGCTGTTAAGATCGAGGAGAGTATGAACCGTCGAATCACTCTATGTTGGGAACATATCATGAGTGTCGGATTTCCTAAATACAAATGAATACTAATGCATACTAAAGAAACACACTAGAAAACATACTTTTACCTAATGACACAATAGACCAAGTAGATCTTACTAACTCATAAATGTCTAAATATCCTAACAAGAAGTTATTACAAGAGCTAAAATATTTCATGACTAGAAGGATCGCACAGTTGATTGAGGAACAAGAGAATAAATCAAAGCTAATTAACACTAGAAGCCCAGTTGTTAAGGAGTTAGGGGACTCACAAAAGATTGGAGTATCTATACCAGATACATACAAAGTAGTTCTCATGAGTCTTGGGAAAGAACCTCAACAGCACAAAGTGACTATGCCCAAGGAAAATAAGAACCAAAACAAGAAAAGAACTACCGAGACGAAGCTCACGAGGAAAAGACTAGAAAGCTAAGTAAAAAGAGAGCTCAGATCGACAGGCTACAGAGGGTCTTAGAGGGAACCTCTCTGAAAGAAACTTTGCAAAATTCGAGCTTCACCAGGATAACAGAACAACGACATGGGTCACTTCGCCATGGAAAAACAATATAGTCGTTCGAGGACAATATGTACGTTCGACTGCCACTCCAAACAGATCGAAAAGAATTGATAGCTCATCACCAGACCATTAGACAATGCCATAACATATAGAGCCAGAGTTAAGGAAGCCCCATATCCGTTGCAAATGATTCGTTACAAAGTTACTTACCTAATCCATTGCGCCATGCACGGAATACACTTTTGCTAAATCGTGAATTTGAGCCTGCAGATTACCTGAATTCTAAACAGTGATTACTTTTCCCTTACTCTCTACCTTACTACAGTGCCTATGTTACTGTGAGAACCCGAGCTATTGATATTGGGTGTATATGTCCGACGAATTTAGAGCAAATGAAGAATCTGTAAGAGAGGTACTTGCTAGCCTTAGAGCTAAAAGAGTCATGTTGGAACGAGGATTGTCTACAGGTTTATAGGCATCATCGACGAGAGGAGTGCAAGCCTCCCCATCGACTGCTCGAGCAGGAACATCCCGCGCCGGTGTAGAAAGAAGAACCAAACATAAAGATTATATGGCCAATGTGAAGTTGGTCCCATCCATCCTACCTACTTATAAACCACCTCTGAGCAGTGTGATCAACAGAGATAGTGTGCCTAGAGACTTTGAGTACACTCTAGTCACTACGTACCTGCCAAAAGGGGTACGCGCAGTCTGCATAGATCATGACAAGATCACAGTGTTGAAGTTTTGTGACTTCAACCTGGGGGATTGAAAAGTCTACAACACACTTTCCCCGTACAAGTACCTAACCAGAACCAAGGGAAAGAATTCAAAGATCATCCCTCAACAATGGATGATGAACCTCACACAGTCCACTTTGCTCAACGTTATGAAGATAACGCACTTCGACAGACACCAGGAGGTGAATGCTTGTGTGAAGATACTACTGGCAAGTTACCATGGAGGATACTTATGGCTGAATCGTCGTATAACAGTTGATCCAGTGCTAATCAACTAGATCACCAAGCTTAGCATGCAAGGCCCTGATCCCCACGAGTACAGTCCTGGAAAGACCGCAAACCACACTCTTGCTTAGAAAATCAAAGAATCCTATGGTGATGTTGATAAAGGAGAGCGAGGCTACAAGGTAAATTCCATTGAAGGTGGCACAATGCGCCTCACCTATCAACTGATCGCAGGGAAGTTGGTACACAAGAATCAACCCACGCAAGTATCATCTTTGTAGTTGACCTCCCAGGAAAGTGCGTAGAGGGACTACAAATGAACTGGGTGAAGTACCTAGTGAATTATCTAGAGATTGATTGCAGAGAAGCCCGGGATCAGGGGCATGAATTTCATTTTAGCCGGCTTTTGATACTTATATCTTTTGTTGCATGGGAGCTACCGGAAGGTGCAACCTTCCCCGAGATTGACCCTTTTGACCCACTGGCAGGGAAGTTCAGTACCCTATGGTACTCGAACACATGAACAAGTAGTGGCAATCCAATGCCATATTTCACACCTACTACACCTAATTGAAGCTCTTCATCCAGTCTAAGTCACGCGTGACCCTGAATAATTTACACAGGTTTCGACATTTGATAAAGTTCAGTGCACACCGCCATTTTATTTATATTACAACATGCATTGATGAGAATAAGGAACAACTTCAGTCGTATTATAAGCTGACAGAAGAAGACCTAGAGGAAATCACCAAGAAATGGTCAGTGGACCTTCTTATTCCAGCCGACCCTGTAGAAGTGTTCGACATTAACAACCCAAAAGCTGCGCAGAATACACCTAGACCCAGTAAGACAAAGAAAACAAGCAGACAAAGAAGGAGCAGGAAGTCTAGGATGTAGACAAAAGATATGTAAGAACCGCATCCGTTACACCAGAGCAAGGTGGTAATGGAAAAGACTTAGAGGAAGTCGAAAAGAGGCTAGGAGACAAAGTAGAAAACATAAAGAAAAGGAAGGGTTCGCCTCCATAACCTTCCTCCTGAAAGAAATCAGCAACACCCATGACTATGTTGAAGACCACGCTCACTCCATATGACTTCATTTTTCTCATTGCAGCTATGAACGAAGCCATAGAAGAGGAAAAAGAAAATAAGGAAGCTAAGAAAAACACAATGTACCATAGATTCGAGATTGAGCTCCAAGGAGTACAACAAGCTCTCTAGTCTAGCTGCGCAGTCTCGTCTGCACCCCTGCCAGAAGGAACAACAGAATAAGGAAATGCACCAGTTCAACTTCGCAAGATTGCTGACACAATTGAAGTACGCCTTCGGAAAGAACAGGAATAAATAGCGCAAGCCATCCAGGCCTTAAAGCAAGCACATGAAGAAATCATCAAGCAACGTCGAGCCGCACAATAAGAGAAGGACACTCTCCAAGTGAAATTTGAAGAAGACAGAGTGAAGATCCAAAAAGAGAAAGAGAAGCTGCTTGTGAAGCATATTGGGATTGAAGAAGTAGTCCATAGAGCATTTCGCTATGTGACCATCTTAGAACAGAAGGCAAAGGACCCCATAGAATGCCAAGTGATGAAGCTTGCTGAAGCTATTCAGAAACTTCAACAAAGAATCGTGTACTTAGAGCTTCATACCATACCATGGACCCCATAAGAAGTGCACGACTAGTGAGAAATAACTTCCTGGAGCACTATGGAAACAATTGAAGAACTCACTGAGGAATACAAATAGTTAAGTAGCAGAAGTGCACAGATCTACGAGAACCTAACCGAGAACCCATAATTGCATCAATTGGAGTCACAGCTCGAAGAGGTGAAGTATGACGCTAAAAATATATAGGTACAGTTGAAGGCCATGTCACCCATAGAGAGAATGAAGAGGTTTCCATAGAAATGCACAACCCAACAACAAATTCACATGCTTCAAAGTAAAGTAATGGAAGTCTCTCAACGGCTTCAACCATTGCAAGAAAAGGCATGCCAACTGTTCACTGAAGTTGAAATCCAAGGAGTAGAACTTGAACAGATTGTGAACACAACAAAACAACACCTATAAGGGTCGATGAACAAGGCACTCATCTAGGAGTTCGTCGAGAAAGAGGCATTAGCAAGGAGGTAGGTCGAAGCATCTCGAGCAAAGCTCGAGGAATTCGAAGAAAAATTGGTCAGACCGGAGTGACTCGGAATGGGTCACAGGTGGGTGTTGGGGGCATGTTGGCCCTTGACCAAGTTTTGAGGAACACTTGGTCATAATTGACCATTTTTGACTTCAACACCCTATCAAATATGGAGCACCAGGTGAAGTAGAGATCATGGGATCTTGGTCCACTTTGGACTTCTTTTAGGGTTATGGGTTAATGTAATGGGAAAGGGATGTTGGCCTGTGGGTTTACCCATGCTTAGGCCCACTTTTGTAATATATAAATAGATACTTAGGCAATGTAAGGATTCCTGATGGCTTAGTGCTAGTAATTAGATCTGTGTGATTGGATGTGGATTGTAATTTCTCTATGCGTGATTGTAAGAGGCTTGCAGAGCTAAGTGCAAGTGGTTATAGGAGGTTGTGAAAGGCTTTGTGTTGAAGCGCAAGGAAGAAGGATCTAGTGAGATGCACAAAGCTTTTGTCATGTGCGGAGTAAGGATTGTTGAGGCTCTGTGTTGTAATTGCTTGACCAAGATAATAAGGAAGACGATTTGGTGAACGTAGCCCTAGGGTGGGGGTGAACCACGTAAATCTATGTGTGATGATTTGTGCTTTGGTTCAATGTGTTTATTCCTTCTTCTGCTAAGTTCTTTGATATATTTAGGTAGATCTACTTATGATTTGTGCTCTTAGATGTGTATGAATGTTAGATCTGATATGTATGAAGATTCTTAGTGCTGATCTACTAGGATTTGATTTATTTTACTGTTCAAGGTTTTTCGCCGGATAATCCATAGTTGGTGCCATTATTGTCATCGACGTTTCGAATCTGAATTGGGATTCATCATCGGGACTAATCTTTAGTTACAAATCTTGTTGATCTTGGTCAATTAATAATAGATGTAGGACAGTTTTGAGATTGTAATTAGGTCGGCTATTGGTAACACCCTATTTCTAGAACTAAGGCAAAATTAAAATCAATTTATAGTTAATAAATGATG
The DNA here is from genome assembly GCA_009831015.1 of Picea engelmannii. Taxonomy (NCBI): domain Eukaryota; kingdom Viridiplantae; phylum Streptophyta; class Pinopsida; order Pinales; family Pinaceae; genus Picea; species Picea engelmannii. Next base: position 1,130,465 of record ML778661.1, on the reverse strand, counting down.
ATAATTAAGGTAATTGATAATATTTCAAAATTCTAGGTTTTTGATTATATGTAAGTCTAGGAATTGTTTTTAGGGTTGAGTTATGAATGTAAAGGTCTACGGTTAGAATTAGATTGTTTTTAATTGATTTATTAATAGTACTAGGGTTTCTTTAAATGGATTTAATGTGATATAATAGGGTGAATTTAGGTTTGGGTATTATGTTTTAGTTTTAAGTTTGGTTTAAGAATTAGTTATAAGTGATTCTAGTTTAGTTTAAGAATTAATAGGTGATTATAGTTTAGTTTAATAATTATAAGTGATATTAGAATTAATTTAATAAGAAGAATTAA
>ML778661.1:1116926-1130083 GCA_009831015.1 Picea engelmannii | reverse complement strand
TAGTTTTAAGTTTGGTTTAAGAATTAGTTATAAGTGATTCTAGTTTAGTTTAAGAATTAATAGGTGATTATAGTTTAGTTTAATAATTATAAGTGATATTAGAATTAATTTAATAAGAAGAATTAAATAAACTATGTCTAAGTATTATGTTTTAATTTAATAATTAGGTTTTAAAGTTATATATATATATATATATATATATATATATATATATTATTAGGTCTAGGTATTATGTTTAATTTTGGAATTAGGTTTTAAGTGATTGTAATAAAACTAGGGTTACTAAAGGATATAGTAGTGTAAATTTACAAGTTGTGTATATATAAGCTAAGTTATTTTACTGTTGCTAAGTGCTTGGGTTAGTGTGGATGCTGCGAAGCTCTGTCTTATAAGTGAAGTGGTTATTGAATGTATCTTGAGGAACTAACGGTGCTAGGTGCTCTAGTAAGCTTTATAATCACAGATCTGTATCCCAGCTAAGGTTGCAGACGTCTGAGTCTTGCAACCATCCCTGCCTCTACCTCGGGTGAGACTTCATTTGCTTCGCAGGTGTTGCCGAAAGGGCTGGTAGTTAGGTTTTTGTTGGTGCACTCTTGAGCGTTGAACCCTAGGTTTTCCCCTATGCCAACACTTCCATTTCCATGTTTGTGAAGAGGTCTTCCAAAGCGAACTTAGCTGAGAATTTTGAGGAAGCCAAAAATATAGAATTCCAAATGAAGGAATGTAAAGAAGGCCAGGTCTCATTAGTTAAGAAGGAAGTTAAAACTCCTCCCAGGAAAGGACTCTTGTTGACCAGACCCCCAGGGAAACAAAAGGAACAAGGTCCTGAAAAAGGTAGTGGAGACATAGAATACCTACAACGCATGGTAAAGAAGTTGTCAAATGAAATCATAGACTTGAAAAAAAGTGCAAGGGAAGGAAACCAAGGTCAGAGGCCCAATAAACCCTTTTTTAAAATAAATCCATCGTTCAAAGAAATTGAATCTTCCCCAACCAACTTAAACATCGATATGGGAAATGTAGCATTTGACTCTTTCTGTAGCTATCACCAATAGAAAAATTCTGAAAGAGATTGCCCACAATGGGTGCATGCCATGAATTTGATGGCCAACCGATTTCTAGATGAGGTTTCCTTTACTGAACAATCAAGTGACTCAACTATGAATGTTGTTGATCAGGAAGACATTGATCCATCGGAAGAAACAATCATGCTCATATGGGACCCTGACCTACCAATGTCTTATGATTATCTATTTGAGGTTCAAGAACCACCCGCAAAGGTCTTGGCTATGCAAATGCGAAGTAGGGGTCACCTGGTCTCAAACGACCTTACCGTGACCCACACTTTGAGGTGAAAACAAACATCCAATCACCAAAAATAATATTTTGGCTCCCAAAGAAATCTTATAAACATCCAAAACTGAGAATCGCCCAAGCTAGACTACAACATAATAAAATATTTGAAAAAATTGAAGGCTAATATATCAGTCATGGACATGTGTAGAATTCCCCAACAAAAGGACTTTCTGTTACAAGCTTTGAAGTCAGTAGAAACTCCTATAACAAGCGTTGACGAAGGAAAAAATATAGACCTCATAGATCTGAGGAGTAATCCAATTGTGAACGCTTTCTTTGAAGATAAAAGGGGAAATCCTTTTGTCCCACCATTTCTCTTGACATTTGAAGTCTTCAACATAAACCTCCACAATTTTTTGGTTGACTCAGGGGCATCCTCTAATGTTATTCCATTTTCTATATACAAGAAACTAAACGCAGTCCCTCTCAAAAGTGATAAACATGTGATACAACTAGAAAGAACCCAGGTGAAAGTTATGGCATAACTCAAGGATGTCATGATCAGGATGGAAACTCACCTGAAATTTGTTGAAGTGATTGTCATCAGTGTAGTAGATATCCCAGAATCTTATGGATTTCTACTTAGTCAAGATTGGTATGACATGTTAAACATATACTTTAGTACAAGGGATAAATAAATCCATAGACTTAAACATTAAGGAACTAAAGGTTTTGAGAGACTCTAAAATGATCGTTAGACAAGTAAGGAACACTATACACTGCAACTCTCCCCACCTGAGGAATTATCAACAGGAAGTGCACAGACTAGTAGAACATTTTGAAGCCTTCGACATTAGATCGATCCCCAAAACAAAGAACACTCTTGTTGATTTTTTGGCCACCGTTGCCTCAAGTCTATCCCCTTTAGAAGACTATGAAGCCTCTTGGTTCACTGTGGAGATAATTTACAAACCGTCAGTGCCTAACAATATTTCTGATTGGAAGGTATTTGAAGGAGATGAATAGATCATCAAATTTTTAACCAAATAGGATAATTTTAAATATATGGCTATTGACGATGAAATATTTCAGGAACAACTAGTAGAAACTGATCCCCGTGTACAAAAACTCCAAACAAATCAATCGACTGACAAACCGAGGTCTCACACGATACCCAAAGGGGTAGAAAAATTAGAAAACCTTTTTGACTTAAGTGAAAGATTAAAAGGTCAATGAACACAAAGATAGGGAGTTCTTGTCCCATGTACAAAAATATTAACCTAGGAACCCCAGAGAACCCTAAGAATATAAATCTCGACAAGACAATATCTAAAGAAGAAAGAAAGGCCTATCTCAAAGTTTTTAGAGAATATCAAGATGTTTTTTCATGGTCCTACAGAGATCTAAAAAATTATGATACTCGCATCATTCAACACACAATCCCATTAAAACCCAAAGTAAAACCATTCCAATAGAAGCTGCGAAAGTACCACCCATCTCTGGAACCCCTCATGTGTTAGGAGTTAAAAAAATTACTAGATGCTAAAATCATCTTTCAGGTTAGACACTCTGCTTGGGTAGGAAATTTGGTTCCTGTTAGGAAAAAATATGGGGAGATCCATTTGTGTGTGTATTTTAGGAACCTCAACAGAGCATCAAAAAAGGACAACTACCTAGTCCCACCAATGGAGAAACTCTTGTAGGCCATGTCCGGTTCTGAGGTTTTTTCTCTGTTGGATGGTTTTTCAGGTTACAACCAAATTCTAGTTTCAGAGGAAGATTGTTTGAAAACTACCTTCTGAACCAAGTGGGGAACCTTTCTTATAAACACATGCCCTTTGGGTTAATCAATGTAGGGGCAACCTTCTAAAGGGAAATGGACATATAATTTCATTGACTAATCAACAAGCGTGTAGTAGTTTGTTTGGACAATGTGACTGTGTATTCAAAGAATAGAGAAGATCAAATCCGACACCTAACCCAAATTTTCGAGAGGTGTAGGAAATATGGTGTATCTTTAAACCATAAGAAAACTATCTTTGGTTTCAAGGAATGGAAACTATTAGGTCATATTATATCTCAAGCATGAATTCTCATAGATCCAGAACGAATTAGGGTGATAGCTTAACTTCCATTACCCCAGAACAGAAAGGCTATGCAATCCTTCTTTGGCAAAATCAATTTTGTGAGAAAGTTCACCCATGGTTTCGTTGAAACTATCAAACCCTTACAAAACATGATCCACAAAGATGTTGAATTTGAGTGGGATGATGAACGAAAAGGTGCTTTCAACAATATTAAGGCTACAACATCTCAAGCTCCATTGTTGTGAAGTCCCGACTTTAGCAAAGATTGTTTCCTCTACACTTTTTCCTCCGACCAATCTTTAGCTACAATATTGACTCAGAAGGATGATGACAACAATGATTCCTCGGTCTCATTAATGAGCACTAATCTCCAAGGGGTTGAACTAAATTACCCTGCTATAGATAAGCAGAATTATGCGGCATACAAGGCAGTGAAACACTTCAGATATTACATCCTAAAGAACCACACCAAAGCCATTGTGCATAACCCTACAGTTCAATCCCTATTCACTGAACATGCTATGGGGGAAATAAGAGGTAACTGGATGGCAGTTGTCCAAAAATTTGATCTAGATATTAAACTTTCCAAACTGGTTAAGGGACAAGGATTATGTAAATTGGCAGTTGAAACCCAGGACCAAGTAAATGAAGACCATGGGTGGGAGAATGAATTGACATTATGGCATAGTGAATATTCATACATCTCCCCAAGGAAGGAGTCTTGGTATGGGAAATTGTCTTATCTCCTACACCATGGGACTAAAATCAGTACGATATCGCCTCATAAATCTGATGCTCTTCTGTGTTAATTACGATGGGGTACTTTTAAGTCCTCTCGAACAAGAAGACACAGACAAGGTTCTGAAGGAGCTCCATGATGTTCCTACAGGTGGACAATGCGTAGGTGATAACACCGCTCATAAAATACTGAGGGAAAACTATTATTGGCCTACTCTTTTCATGGATTCTCACACATATGCTAGGAACTATAAAACTTGTCAAATAAGTGCAGGGAGGGAAAAGAGAGAAGCTATCCCACTCCAACCTGTGCCCGTCTCTAGGACATTCGAGCAATGGGGGTTGTATATCATAGGGGAAATTAAAAAGAGTTATTAAAAACAACATAGATACATACTGACTGCCACAGACTATTTCATGAAATGGACAGAGGTCATCCCTCTGACTCATATAAACGAAAAGGTGGTGATCCAATTCATAGAAAAACAACTAATCACAAGGTTTGGTATGACTTCCGTCCGTATTTTCGATAATGCTTCTTACTTTTCTTCCACCCTATTAAAAAAGTTTGATTTAGACAAAGGAATCATAATCAGATACTCTGCAAACTACTAACCATAGGGGAATGGAGTGGAAGAATCAACCAATAAGAACCTAGTGAGAATATTAAATAAAACGGTTGCAGACAACTAGAGAAATTGGCACAGTTCACTTCATAATGCCTTATGGGATGATAGAGTAACACCCAAGGAAGCTATAGGGAATTCCCCATACTTTCTGGTATACGGACAAGAAGCCATTCTCCCAAACAGGATATACCTTCCATCTCTTCATCTTGCTTAGGATTCTAGAGGACAACACTCATTGATTATACAACAAAGAATTGATACCCTCCTCATGCTAGAAGAATAAATGGAGAAATATCCAAGCAATAGATCCAAGGTAGCACTCCCAATGTTGGGGGATATCTTCAATAATATTAGTAGAGAATAATTCTCAGACTATATCCCACACAGTGACCTAGACATAAGGGCGCTCGATGACCAGGTGTTCCCTAACATCCGACGGTCGTATCTACACATGGTGGTGAGAAGAACCCCCATTTTCCCATGCATAAAGGTCTTGAAGTGTCTGATCGACCATACAGATGGGCATAAGTTCTTGATCAATGATGAGAATGGCGGATGCATCAGAGTTTTCCTCTCGACAGAGGTTCAAAAATACTACAAGCTCAGTGACCTACAAGAGCAGCTCAACACAAAATTCATGGTGAAATTTTATGAATTCCATGACACTATCCGGTTGATGGGTTCATGGTGGAGAGAAGACAATAAATTCACCAATCGGAGCAATGTATGGTACAGTACAATCAACATAAGAGAGCCATATATTTATTTTATGGCTCTCATCTGCAAGCTATATGGAGAAAAGGATTGCTCCAAGTTTTTGAAAGCATGGATGTCTTTGGCATACAGAGTGGCAATCACCTGGAGAAGCTTCAACTGGGGAGAGATAATCGGAAAACAATTGAGCACTTGTATACAGTAGGCTCAGTCATTGAATGAAGGAGAAGCACCAACTTTCTGCATGGCCTCATAGCTGCTCGATGTCATGTGCACAAGGAATGTATTCACCAACATGATTCTAAGTTGGCATGTTGCAGAGCTCTCGGTCCACGTCTACTTCAGCATGCTATGGAAGAATAGGTACAAGAAATCTTATGCACTCATCTGTGATGAATTTATCACCTCCATTTATTTTATTCCTTTTAAGAAGGAATTCCCAAGGATATTGACGATAGGCAAGAAAATGATAGCCAAGGTAGTCCATTGGTACTTGGACGTTTGTTCAACCTACATCAGAGTGTTCGAGGCCACTAGAGCACCACATCTCCTACCAGCTCATGTCCCAGACTGATTTGTCATGGGAGAAATATGTTCTTAGACCATCCTATAGGGCTATAACACCACATTGGTCAAATACAAGAAACGAGCCTTCATACCCTATGGTTTCCATGTGGGGTTCTATCTGGTAAAGTATGTTTCTCAAGACAAACAAGAAGGGCTAAGACAACTTGAATTTAGGTTCCTTATATGCCAATTACACAAGCATTATCCTAGAGGCATGTTCCTCCAACATGCATCGCAAGTATCATCTTGATGGTCGTATGCTCACGATAAATTTGAGGATGAAGACTTCATAGAGAATGCCCAGGACTGGGACAAGGAGGTGCAAAGGATGGCCAACTCAAACATGACCAATTTCAAGGCCATGAGCATGGATGAATAGGTGGAAACAACAAAGCGATCAGCTCAAGAGGCCCTCAGAGCCAAGGAAGAAATCAGAGTGGTAGAGGCAACAGAGGTGCAAAGAAGGGGATTGTTCTTGACACCAGAGGCACAAAAAAGGGGATTGCTCTTGATGGCAGAGGCATAGAGAGTCATTGATCAGTTTTAGAATGACCCAGATCTTGTAGAGATGATGAGGGTTCCTGTCAAAAACCTAACCGAAAGCTAGGGAGGACCAAGTCACCAAGATCTGATAGAAATTGAAGAAACCATCAGGTTATATAACCCTAAAGCTTCAACACCATAGGTCGGATCACCAGGGAAGTTTTGGTGCAACTAGAGATAGCGAGGACATCAAGGAAAGAAGGTAGACCAAATCCCATGTTCGATCTAATAACCATATATGATGATGAGGAGATTTCAGAAGTGTCCCTGGTCACTCTGGTGAAAATCACAAAGGAAACAAAACCTGAGAAGGCATCCACCCTAGGTCCCGATGCTCCAAGTCAGAGCAGTCCACAAAACGAGTACAAGGTAGAAAGTTCCTTGGAAGCTAAGCCACTCCACACACCGGGAATCCCAATGGACAACTCGAGGGATGAGCTAGGATCGAGTGAACAAGGGGAAGAAATTTTACAATAGGAAATTGACATATTGATAGCCGATTACCAAGTAAGTACCAATCCTACCCCTGATTCATCAATTTTGGCCATTAATTTACCCCGCGATGAGAAACAACCAGAGGCCAAGCCTTTGGATGATGTAGAGGGGGTTCAAGAACCCATCCTTGAACAAATATACATTTTTGGGAGCCTAGGAAACACTCTTAGTTGGGGAGAGCAACAAATTCTTGAACCTGTGGATGAGGTCGCTAATATACAAGCCATATCCCATGACTGAAAGAAGAAAGACATCATGAAGAGAACCACTAAGAAGAGGAAGCTTACTTTGGACAGTTCCATCCTCATCACCATAGAGGAGAAATTGATCAGCACAAAGCATGCCAAGACGTTCGAGTTTATCAGCGCAGGGATGACAATCACAGATGCCACCCTGGATAGAGAAAGGAAGTATGAAGAGGAGATGGCCACTATGCTAAAGGAGTTGGAGCATCTGCACCATTTGTAGAAATACTACCAGGACTCCATAGAGGCCACAATATTCTTGAGAAGCGAATTCCAAGATGCCTACAACAGATTCATGAGTGAGAGAAATCTTTTCACTGCAGGGATAGCCGACTTCCAGGAAGACACCCTTATGGCACTAGCAATGTGAAAAGACATGGAAATATGGTATGGAAAGGCCCACCAAGCGGTGGAAAGAATTGATTACATCAATGCAGTTCAAAAGGGTCGAGACGCTGAAGAGAACGGTATTCGAGTGCTAAGGGACAACAACATCGACTGTATAAGGAAGTTAGCTAAATACTAGGTGAAGATGGACCAAGAACCTCATCGGGAGATCTAAGAGAAATGGGGTGATTGCGAAAAGAGATGGACCAAGATCAATCGAGCAATGAGAGACATCGGTCTCCTAGAATTCGACGCACCTGAGTGTTGAAATAATGTAACTACAAAGTGTATTCTAATTATTATTGATATATTATTCATTGGATCAATCCCCATTGCGGATTGTTCATGTCGGTTATTGTAAAGGAACAAATCCCCTTTTGCGGATTGGTCAAAATATAATTGTAATAGGAAGAATAAGAAGTCAGTCCTAGAATATAGTAAAGGTGGTTATAACCACCCAGAAGGAGAATTCAGCCCTACCAGTGAAAAACACCTCCACATGTGCCATTGTTGTATAAATAAGGAGGCTAGCACCTCAGTTAGACACAATCACTTGTTCATCGAGAGACAAGTTTTGGAGCTGCAGTTGGAGAAGAGATAGAGAGAGGCGCATTCTTGGGAGAGGACTTTCTGTATTTGTTTGAGTTATCTCTTGGCATTGTATTGGATTTCTATAATAAGGAAGTTTTGATGGGTTTTCTTCCCTATGAGGGTTTCCTGGGATAAATTATGTGTGTCTTGTGATTGTGTATTTCTTAGTGATCCTATCTTATGCTATTGTTATATATTGAAATGCAAATAACTCTAATAATAGCTTAAACCTTAAGATGGTATCAGAGATAAATTGAAAAGAGCATCTTTCACAGGAGAAACTGAAAAATGTCACTATTGTCATACATGCAAATGAGGTCTTTTGTTGGTGAAGTATTTCATCCCTAGAACCATCTAGAAAAGTGTGCCCTTCCTCAATGATCACTTTGGCATCCTCAACACAAATGTTTAGTGGCTAGATCTCCTGGAAAGTGAAACCCTAGTTTTCAAAAAGTACCAGAAAACCAGAGTACCAGAAGTAACAGAAGTACCATAGTACCAGAAGCACCAGAAAACCATAAGCACCAATCCATAAATATGCAGATCAATTTTGGAGGGGTAAAAGTTGGATTTTCATAAATCTGACTGCACCAGCTTACTCACCTCAGCTCAGCACATCTATCCCCTGGATCAGAATTTCAAAATTTGAAGTTTGAAAAATTAGGGTTTCCTCATAAAACCCTAAATTACAGTTGAAGTCTAAGAACTAGTTGTAGCAGCAGTAACAGTTGCAGTTGCAGCCATAGTACCAGTTGTAGTCCCCCTTGAAGTTTTTAAGAGTTGGTGATCATTACCGCTGCTACCAGATCGTTCTTCTACCTGCAAAAGTCGTTAGAGGTATGTACTCACACATGTTTAAACAATTAAAGATTTAAAGGATATTTGAAGGAGAAGGGATATCTTGCCGTAGATCTAGAAGGATCTCAAGATCCAACACATTCATAGGAATGATGCAACCCAAGTGTGATTATTCTGATATGCATCTATCTGTTATGACATTTTGATCAGTGTTGCATGTTGTAGCTATGACCATCATTCTAACCTTTGATCGAAATCTGAGTCAAGGTATTAGATGGATTAAAATTTGAGAACATAGAGCTTATCCTATAACCCAATCTTCTATCAAGATAACGTATTGTCTCAGTACATAAGATAGGTTGAAGAAAGAAATCATCATCTTGAGTGAAGGAGACTTGGAAGAAAAGCTAGCACTCATTCTTGAGGACAAGGCTCCAGGTCCCAAAAGAAACATTGTGTGTTAGTTCCAGGTTGCCATGGAGGAATGTTTGATCACAACACTATGAAAGTGTTGACCTCATATCGTATTGTATTCCTTATCTTTAATCTTTGCTTCAGACAAGTTACAAGTGATAAGCTCTAAATGAGCCACTATGATGATTGTTTATGCTATTGCTTTATATTATCAAAAGGATATTACTCTCTCTTGTTGTTTTGTTGACCTTGTTCCAGGTCATAGGTAATAACATTGAGAAAGCTATAGTGAAGGTTGTAGAAGGCAACGTGCTAAAGGAGAAACCTTGAAAGAAGAAATCATCATTGGAAAAGAAGAAGGTGGCTTGTATAATCTAAAGGGTCACTCAGAAGATGTCATGACCCATGCCATTGAGAATCCATGTGAACTTTGGCATAGAATATTAGCTCACATCAACTATAAGGCGCTACCATACGTATGCAAAGTTGTCATAGGTCTACCAAAACTCAAGGTTGACCATGAAGGCGTGTGAAATGGGTGTGCACAAAGGAAGAACATCAAGAACCCTTTTCCAAAGAGAGACAACAAAGCAGAAGGAGTCCTAGAACTCATTCATTCATATGAGTGTGGTTGAATGCCATTGTCCTCCATTAGTCGCAAATTCAAGGAATTCAAAGCCTTGATAGAGAATATTTTTGAAATAAATATCAAGATACTCAGGTCAGATAATGGAGGAGAATACATGTCAAAAGAGTTTGTGAACTTCTGCAAAGATGTTGGGATCAATAGGGAACTCACTACTCCCTATAATCCTCAAAAAAACGTTGTAGCTGAAAGGAAGAACGTAACGATAATGGAAGCCGTGAAGACAATGATCCATGATCAAGATATTCCAATGTGCTTATGGGAAGAAGCAGTAATGACAACCATATATGTGCAAAACTGATTGTCCCATAGTGTACTTGGGTTCAAGACCCTGGAAGAGATGTTCACTGGAAATAAACTAGAGGTAAGCCATCTCAAAATATTTAGCTGTCCAATATTTATACATATTCCAAAAGAGAATAGAAACAAGTTGGAACCCTTAGGAAAGAAGGGAATATTTGTGGGATATTGTGAGGTCTCCAAGGCCTTCAGGATTTATATACCAGTTCACCATCACATTGAGATCAATAGGGATGTGACCTTCGATGAAGATTCAACTCTCAATAAATCGAGAAGATGCTAGCTTGAAGAAGTATATGAAGAGGAACCCGTAATCCCCAGAATTGTAGAATCAGTGACGGAGGTTCCCAGAGTTGCAAAACCAGTGAGGGAAGTCATAAATTCCCTTGATGAGGAAATTCTAGAAGATCATGACATAGTAGAATTTCAAGAACCTCCTCATATGACGATCTCCCATAAAAGAAATCCTTCTTGGGAAAGAGAGCTTATTCAATATGGAGAGAAGTATGGTGTTCCCGAAGGAACCACGAGACAGGTGAAGAGACCGAAGCCATTCTCTAGTTATATGGCTTTGATGTGTGATCTCCTAGAGAAAGAGCCTGCTCGCTTTGAAGAACCCATTTAGAAGAAAGAATGGGCAGATGCCATGACATAAGAATACCAATCCATAATAAATAACGATGTATGGGAAATAGTTCCCATACTGAAGAGCAAGGATGTGGTATCTTCCAAATGGTTCTTCAAAATAAAACTTGTTGTTGATGGAAGTATTGAGAAGTATAAAGCAACATTTGTCACTCGTGGCTTTTCTCAAAAGGAAGGCATTGAATATGAAGAGACATTCACTCTTGTATCTAGATACACTTCGATTAGAACCATCATAGCCCTTGCAGCTAAGATGAAGTGGAAGTTACACCATATGGACGTAAAGACAACTTTCCTAAAAGGTGTCATCGAAGAAGAAGTGTATATAGAGAAACCTCAAGGATTTGAAGTTGAAGACAAGAAGTCTCATGTTTGCAAGCTGAAGAAGGCTCTGTATGGATTGAAGCAAGCTCCTAGATCTTGGTATGGCCAGATAGACAGTTTCTTGACGAGTTTGGGCTTTACCAAGAGTAAAGTAGATTCTAACCTTTACTTCAAGGTTATGAACGACGATCCAGTGATATTATTGTTGTATGTAGATGAATTATTCTTAACTAGAGAAGAAAATCTCATCACTAAATGTAATAAGAGGCTCACCTCAGAATTTGAAATGAAAGACCTTGGCCTAATGCATTATTTCTTAGGTCTTTAGGTATGGCAGAGTCCAGAGAGGATCTTCCTTAACCAAGGGAAGTATTCAGTCAAAATCTTGAAGAGATTTGACATGTTAGAGTTCAAGTCCATGAATACACCCATGGAAACGAAGCTGAAGTTGTTGGTCAATGCTTCATCAGAATTAATTGATGCCATGTTGTATAGATAGATCATTGGATCGTTGATGTACCTGATGAACACCAGACCAGATTTTTTTTTTTTCGTGAACACTTTGAGTCAGTTTCTGGTAGAACCAAGATATGTTCACCTAGTGGTTGTAAAACATGTGATGAGGTACCTTAAGGGTACATTAGATTGTGGTCTCATTTATGATGCAGATCATGATTTCACATTGAGTGGTACACTGATTTAGATTGGGCCATAAGTGTTTTTGATAGGAAGAGCACTTTAGGATGTTGTTTCAATTTGTGATCAACTATGATCTCATGGCAGAGTAGGAAGAAATCCATCATTTCTCTCAGTACAACGGAAGCATAATACATTGTTGCGAAGCTATATGGCTTCATAAGTTGTTGACCGGTCTATTTAACCTGGAGATGGAAGCAACCATGATCCTATGTGACAACTAGAGCTGCATAAAGATGATAGAGAATCATGTATTCCATGACAGGTCAAAGCACATAGAGATCTAATATCATTACATCCGTGACACGGTGCAGAGAGGAGCCATAAAGCTCCAGTACATTAGCATGGATGAACAGGTTGTCGATGTGTTGACTAGGCCTCTATCTCGTGTAAAGTTTGAGCACTTTAGAGATAATATTAGTATAGTCCTAAAGGACCTTCCTCGAAAAGGGGAGTAGTGATGAGATGTGACTAGTATTGTGCTTCCAACTTGATAGCTCTGACGTCAAGACAGTCTAGTATCTTGCTTCCAGCTTTATTGTTGTGATGTAAAGCAAGACAATGAGATGAGATGTGACTAGTACTATGCTTATAGCTTGATAACTGTGACGTAAATCCAGTCTAGTATCTTACTTCCAGCTTTATTGTTGTGATGTAAAGCAAGACGATGAGATGAGATGTGACTAGTATTGTGCTTTCATTTTGATAGCTGTGATGTAAAGCCATTCTAGTATCTTGCTTCTAGCTTTATTTCTATGACATAAAGAAAGATGATGAGATGTGATGTGACTAGTACTATGCTTCCATATTGATAGTGTAAATGTGTTGAACCTACACAGAATAGATCTAGCTAGAAAATACTACACACATTTGCAGAGAGAAATTGAGAAAGAAGAAATAATGGAAGAATTCTCATTAATTGTATTCCACACTCAAAGAGTGAATAATTTACAATATATATAGAATAAATGAGTAACTAATGAGCCATAGTGGTGGTCTAGATTGATCTGGACACACACCAATAGTTACAAGAGTAAACTGC
>ML778661.1:1080468-1116876 GCA_009831015.1 Picea engelmannii | reverse complement strand
AACTGACTGAACAAAGAGTAGTGAGTTGGTGATGATCCCAATGTTGCATGGTGACAAAACCAATGCAACATCTAAACTCAACTCAACTAGTCAAACTGAAGTGTCAACTGAAAGAGAATATTATCTAGGTGGAATATTCTCCCCTAAAATATAGGAGACTGGATAATGACTAATTATGACTAAAAAACAAGTAAAAATCTTAGGAAAAATAAATCGTAGGTGTGTGTGAAGTAACTCCAACACCCCCCCTAAACATCACCATGGTGAAAATAAAGAATGGGTCCTGGCTACAAGGCCATGTTAGGTACCCAAATACAAAAGATACATTGAAATAAACAAGGAAAGAGGGAAAACCTCATGGGAAAAAACCCCCCCCTCAAATTACAATGCATAAAATAAAAAATGATAAGGAACAAAAAGAAGTTGCTAAGCAACCATGTCCTTCACTCCAAGAAGACCTCACAACTGTGCAAGTTTGTGCTCTTTGAAGATTTTGTTGAAGATGTAGATGTATGCACGGATCTGATGAAGTATATGCATCATTGATATTTCCACACATATCCACTTTATCTTCTTGTAATGAATAATATCCAAACAAATTTTGGATGAAATTTTGAAAACCGTGCAGCTGGTTCCAGAAAAATGTTGAAATTTTGTTGATTTTGAAATGATCATAACTTCAGTTTCTAGACTCCATTTCGGATGATTGTTTTTTTGAAATTGGATATTTTCTCGAGAGGAGATCAAATATCCAATTTGTTTCTGCAAATTTTTCTCAGAAAATATCATAATGGCGTCTGATGTGCGCGGCTCCCTTTTTGCCTCCTGAGATGCATGCAAAAGTGTCTGCATGTGACTCCTGAGATGGATGCCATATATCTTCCACATGAATTTCAGAAAACAAATCTGAAACGGAGTAGACATCATCTTCAATTAATGGAATACAAATTTTTGCAAAAACTTTTGTAGAAGACTCTTCATAATAAGAGACTTGATCTTCTGATGGCTTCTCTTCTGGCTCTATCTATTCGACCTGAAATCTTCACAATATTCTTTATTCCCAAATAGAACCTCCAATCTAGTCCATAATTCATTTGGAGTTAATCCTTGTGATTCTTCATATACTTGATGGAAACGTTCAGGAGAAACAGACATGTCGATAATTCCTATGGCCATATCTTGTCTATTGAGAAAATAATTTTTCTCATCGACAAAATTATGATCTACTTCCATTGCCATGGTTATTTGGTATAAGCCTTTGCATCTTAGTAGAAGAAATTTTTTTGGCTTCCATTCCAAATAGTTATGAGGCATGAGAAGTATTTCCGGCAAATAATCCATATTTTTGTTGTCTTCAATCTTTTGTACCTGCAAAAAATGATTTGGTGTAGCTTTGATACCATGTAAATGTGTTGAACCTGCACATAATAGATCTAGCTAGAAAATACTACACACATTTGCAAAGAGAAATTGAGAAAGAAGAAGCAAGAGAGAAATAATGGAAGAATTCTCATTAATCATATTCCACACTCAAAGAGTGAATAATTTACAATATATATAGAATAAATGAGTAACTAATGAGACATAGTGGTGGTCTAGATTGATCTGGACACACACCAACAGTTACAAGAGTAAACTTTCACCTAGTCTAGTCTCTCAGACAGTTACGAGAGTGAACTACCACCTAGTTGAGTTAACTAGTCAACTAGTCTTCAATTAACTGACTGAACAAAGAGTAGTGAGTTGGTGATGATCCTAATGTTGCATGGTGAAAAAACCAATGCAACATCTAAACTCAACTCAACTAGTCAAACTTAAGTGTCAATTGAAAGAGAATATTCTCTAGGTGGAATATTCTCCCCTAAAATATAGGAGACTGGATAATGACTAATTATGACTAAAAAACAAGTAAAAACCTTAGGAAAAATAAATCCTAGGTGTGTGTGAAGTAACTCCAACAAATAGCTGTGACGTAAATCCATTCTAGTATCTGGCTTCTAGATTTATTGTTGTGATGTAAAGCAAGACGAGTATCTTGCTTCCAGCTTGATTGCTGTGACGTAAAGCAAGACAAGTACTATGCTTCCAGCTTGATAGTTGTGACATAAAGCCAGTCCAGTATTGTGATGATGAGACAACCTCGTGCTGTGATGATGATGTATTAGTCTTATACTAATCCATATTGATGCATATGATGATTGCATTCCTTTGAGAATGACAATGTTGTCGATGAGAAAACTTTCGACAATTTATAGATACATCAGTCAGTGTTCCAAGATGATATTGATGATGTTGTCCTCATGATGTTGTTGATGATGCAGTCCTCTCTCTCACCTAATGTTGTTATATAATACCCTTCTTGTTAAGGGGGAGTGTTGAAATAATATAACTGCAAAGTGTATTCTAATTATTATTGATATATTATTCATTGGATCAATCCCCATTGCGGATTGATCATGTCGGTTATTGTAGAGGACTAAATCCCCTTTTGCATATTGGTCAAAATATAATTGTAATAGGAAGAAGAAGAATTCATCCCCAGAATATATTAAAGAGGCCCCAGAATAGACTAAAGGTGGTTATAACCACCCAGAAGGAGAAGTCGACCCTACCAGTGAAAAGACACCTCCACACGTGCCATTGTTGTATAAATAAGGAGGCTAACACCTCAGTTAGATACACTCACATGTTCATTGAGNAGAGAGAGAGGCACATTCTTGGGAGAGGACTTTCTGTATTTGTTTGAGTTATCTCCTGGAATTGTATTGGCTATCTATAATAAGGAATATTTGCTGGGTTTTCTCCCCCATGAGGGTTTCCTAGGATAAATGTTGTGTCTCTTGTGATTGTGTATTTCTCAGTGATCCTATCTTATGTTATTGTTATCTATTGAAATGCAAATAACTCTAATAATAGCTTAAACCTTAACACCGAGGAATTTGTGGACTTGCATGACATAGTCAAATTACATGCAGAAAAAGACTCATCGTGGACTGTGGAGATAGAAAATGTGGAGAACATGATGCCATGTCAAGTACAACAGTTTATGGAGCACCCGATCAAGGCTCGGACATTCTTACAACAGTTAAGTGTTAAAGTAGTCAAGTATCGGGCAGGGGCAGTGGAGATAAAGGAGATCCTTTCGGCCTCTATAGAACAACGCATATTCCCATATGCAAACACATATGAGCAATTCTTTGTCAAATGGTCAGAGTATGAGAAGAGTCAACTACTCAAGTGAAACCATTTTATGACTCTTAGAAGACTAAGATATGAAAGTGCAATGTGGCAATGTTTTTTTTTACTTAGATTTCACTTTTGATAGTTATTTTTAGTTAATAATTTGTTATAAATAAGAGGATTGACCTATTAGAAAGGGTCGATGGTTTTTGCAAAGACCCTCATTTTTGGAATTGTAAAGAACTATTTTAGAACTACCTTAATTGAGAAGTCTTGTTTAGGATCAGAGACAAGTTTCTGTTTTTCATCAAAGGCATGTGTGATTGGATCATAAGGAGGAACTACTTCTAACTTTATCTCACGAATGGTAAGTTGATTCAATATTTTTTATAATTCTTATCTCTAATGATGGAAAGCAAATCATTTTGTTAATGTGTGATTAGTTATTAGAGCTAAGGAAACTAATTTTTTGGCCATCATTTTATTGCATGTATGTTTTCTTTCGATAATTGTATCTCAGTCAATAATTGAAATACCATCAAGTTGCTGTATTAGTACTAGGCTTGTCATAGGTGTGAAAATATTTATCTTCATGCTTGAGCATGAAGGTTATCTTGAGCTCATCCTTATTAAATAGTTAAGTTTTCCCGTTTCCTATTACCGGGATGGTTTATACCAACACCTAACTTTTATCAAACCCACCTATAAGAGAAAATACAAAAAAGATAACATTCAAACTGAAGGATGGATTTCACAAGAAGATATCATGTAAATCACTACATAAATCCCATCGATTATTTGTCTGGATCGCAAGATATGGAATGCTGCAGAGTCTAATTGGGCCTCGGTGGCGGGTTTGGTTCCTACAGTTGAGTTAAAGGGATTTAGGACCCCTCAAGAGGTTCCAGGTTTTAGGGAAGCTATTTGGTATGTGTTATATTCTTTTAACGACTATCCCTAGTGTCTGTTATGTTGTGTCAGGCACATAGGGGTTTGGGGGAAACTCCCCCGAGAAATATTTTTTCCTCGGGAAACATGTCGCATTTTTTCCTCAATTTTCGTGTCGCCTCAATTTTCGTGTCCATTGTTGGAATTTTTTTGGCACATGGTTTTTTTCAACGGTTTTCTATTTCCTTTTAAGGAATTAGGGTTGTTGACTAATCCAGGTCATTAGGTTAGGGTTTTGGATGTTGCTGGCTCCTATATGTATATTTTATTTTAAAAAATATATTACTATGAATGAATATAGAATATGTTGGTTTTCTGGGTTTCGGT
Source organism: Picea engelmannii (assembly GCA_009831015.1). NCBI lineage: Eukaryota > Viridiplantae > Streptophyta > Pinopsida > Pinales > Pinaceae > Picea > Picea engelmannii. The sequence goes on along the minus strand of ML778661.1, from coordinate 1,112,421 downwards.
TTCCAGGGGAAAAATATCTGTGTAATGTGTATTTTATATTGTATCATTTTTGTTCTTTTACTAAAAATTTGTTTGCAGTAAACATTGTACAAGGTTAAAATCTACATTTGGTATCAGAGATATGTTGGCTTCAGGGGGACACCTTTGTGGTCAAGGGTTTGGCTCAGGACTGTGATAAGCCTTGTTACAGTGGGAGATCTGTGGTATTGATTCTTCAGGTGAAGAGAAATGGTGAGCAATTCGAAAATGGAGATTGATAAGTCTAATGAGAAAAGTTTTGAGTTGTGGAAGCTCAAGATGGAATATATGTTGGTGGATAGATATCAGTGGATCGCAGTGGATCCAGGTACTGCACCTACAGGAACTTCATGATATGACTAGAGAAAGTTGGATTAGAAGGTGAAGAGAACTATCTAATTGTGTCTCTCATATTCAGTATTATTGAATGTGTCAGAGGAAGCAATAGCCAAATATTTATGGATAAGTTGGGGAAGTTGTATCATTCTAAGTCCCTAGTAATTAAACTATTCCTGAGAAATAAGTTGTATAACCCGAGGATGAGAGATGGAGACTCGAAGGCATAGTTGATCTGGATTATTTTTGGCACGAAATGAGAGCGGAGATATAATAAAGAAATGCACAGAGATATCACGGATATCCAATAATATAACAAAAATGTATCAGAGATGCAACCATAAACACATAGATGTAGTAATACATGATTTCTATTAATGAAAGAAATGTACCAAGACCGTAAAAATACAGAGTGAACAACTCGCTAGAATGGTGGCAGCTTATCTCTGAGAAGAGATGTGACGGCTACTCACATTTGCAAGAAGATGATTAAAATGAGGCTATGAAGGCCTTTTTACAATAAACTAGAATGCCAAAAACCCTAGACATCCAAAAACCTAACCCTAGGAGATGAAGTGCCAAAAGTCATGTGTGCCCCATTTGGGTAAGTTGGTACATCAACTTCTCAGGGTCGCAACTTTTGCATATGATCTCCGTTTTAGGCGTATGATAGCCCATTGGAAAGGTATCGTAGAGGATATTAATTTTGGGGGCTCAGTAATGTCTTTGGATATCATTGAGAAGATTGATATCGAAAATCCTTCATTTAGGGCCTCAAAATAGCCCTGAAAGATAAAACTACTAAAAATAGTAAATTGCCAAAATTGCCAGAAAACTGTTTTGAGCCAGTTGGAAAAGGTGGGTGGCCACTGATACCCACCTGGATCAATACTCCCTCGTTAGGAAGAAATGGTCTCCATTTATTTGAGTTTCCAAGGTAGATGGAAAAGTGTTTGCTGAATTTGCATCTTGGTGAGTTGTTTTCCTTGCTGGAGATGTCGCACTGCTAAGTTTATGGAAGTCTGTCACAAACCTGTTGAGGCTGAGGTTGTTCAACAAGTCAAGCTACATGAGAGGATGATGTGCAGAAGGAATATTTTTTCTTTGTTGCAACCTTGTCGACCTACTTCTTTTGGATAGAAGGGGCTTTGGGCGAGGCTGTAGTTGTTGCAGTGTCCTTTTGTTCCCCTTTTGAACAGATTATGAAGAATTTGAATTTTGCAGTATGAGATACTACCTTGCGTCACTGTGTATGTGTAAAAATAGTTGTAACTACCTCTGTTATTATGTAGAGATGACCCCCCAAAGTAACAATGACACTACGGTGTCAAGACTCATAAATAGCATGGCGCTTCCACATATATGGGTGGCCCAAGAGAACACCATAGACATCCAGTGGGGAAACATCAAATAATACCTCATCCTTGAAGGGATGGATGCTGTATGACAATTGACATTGTTGGCTGACATGAAGATCTCATCCTTGGCAAAGCCACCTGATGTTTTATGGTTGCGGGTCTGGTGTTGTCAACAATCCCATCTGTTTGGCGACCTCTGCTGAGATGAGGTTCTTCTAACTTTCATTATCAACATTAAAATGTAGCGAGGTCCCCTTCACCCACATATGTGAATGAAAAAGGTGGTCCCCCTCTTTAGGATTGGTTGGTTCTTCTGGTTGAATTGCTGCGGTCGTGACAATAGCAGTGGGGTCTGCGTTGATGATCTGTCTTTTACCAATATTTTCAGAATCAGATTCTGAATTAGGGTTTGGCTCCTTGTCTTTGATCTCAGCCACCAATGAATGTTTTGAGTGACATTAATTGGTTTTGTGCCAGGGGATTTTGTGGAAATCACACCATTTTTCAGTGTCCTTCTTCGTCTTCTCGTGACCCTTCTTTTCCTGTGGCTTAGACAGTTTTTCAGGAAGTTGTTTATTAGGGCCATATTTATCATACTTTGGTTGTGGTGGACTTTTGGACCCAAACTCCCATTTGTTCTGGTGCTTAAATTTCGGCTCAATTTTAACAACATATCAATAAGCAGCACTGAGTGATGAGATTTCCAGAAAATCCATTTCAGTTTGGATGTATCTGTGTAGAGCCCCACGATATTTCAGAACCAAATGTCATTCAGATTCTTTGATACCCAGCTTTGTGCACAAGGTATGGAAGGTATTGGTGAAATCCAGAACTTCTTGGCCCCTCTCTTGGCACAATGTGGTCCATCTCTTGTACTCATTCTCATAGTTTCCAATAGGGTAATACTATTCCTTTACCGCGTCCACAAAAAAATCCCAAGTGGGCTTGACCCCATATATTCCAGACTCCTATGTGAAACTCTACTCCCAGTAAGTTTCCCACCAATGTTTGACATGGGGGAGAGCCTTAAGGAGCGCGAAGATGATCCTTTCTCTGTCGAAAAATTTGTGAACAGAGAAATAACCTTCTAATAGATTTAACAATTTATCTAGGGCATCCACATCTATCTGACCTTCAAATATAGGAATATAAAAATTGACCTATACCTTAAAAGGAGAGGTGCCTCCAAAGTGGTTGCTTGATGAAGATATGCCTGATGCTATCGGAAGGTGTTGAAATATGTGGGAAAAATTCTCCATCATTTCATCCCTCTGTCGCGTGAGAGCTTGCTCAAGCAACAAACTGATAGGATCATCTGCTCTGTAGTTTTTCTTTTCTTCCACCATGGAGGGTTTATTGGGCATGATAGAGTGATTTTATTCAAGAGAGACAAGCTCGAGACCCAAATTTCTATACTCAGGCCTCATCGGTGACATGCACTGGAAAACGATCAAGGGCATCCTGCTCTGATACCACTGAACCAGATTATTTTTGGCACGAAATGAGAGCGGAGATATAATAAAGAAATGCACAGAGATATCACAGATATCCAATAATATAAAAAAAATGTATCATAGATGTAACCATAAACATATATATACATTAATACATGATTTCTATTAATGAAATAAATGTACAGAGACTGTAAAAATATAGAGTGAAAGACTGGCTAGAATGGTGGCAACTTATCTCTTAGAAGAGATGTGACGGCTAATCGCATTCGCAAGAAGATGATTACAATGAGGCTCTGAAAACGTTTTTACAATAAACTAAAATGCGAAAAACCATAGACATCCAAAAACCTAACCCTAAGAGATGAAGCACCAAAAGTCATGTGGGCCCCGTTTGCATAAGTTGGTACATCAACTTCCCGGGGTTGTAACTTTTTCATACGATCTTCGTTTTAGGTGTATGATATCCCATTGGAAAGGTATCATCGAGGAGATTCATTTTGGGGGCTCAATAATTCCTTTAACTATCATTGATAAGATTGATCTCAAAAAACCTTCATTTAGGCCCTCAAAATAGCCCCAGAAGTTAAAACTACTAAAAATAGTAAATTGCCAAAATTGCCAGAAAATTGTTTTGAGCTAGTTGGAAAAGGTGGGTCACCATCGATATCCACTTGGATCAATAGAATTTGAACACATTCAATACTATGGTAATTCATTTAGTATCTGTTGAGATTAAAATTTCATATGAAGATAAGTGTATCAATTTATTGTGCTCTTTACCAGGCTCGTGGGATAGTATGGTTGTGGCCATAGGTAGTAATACAACTACCATGAAGTTTGATGAAGTGGTATCATCCTTGTTGTCATAAGAGATGAGACAGAACAACATGGAAGGACAGAGCACATATGCATTGTTTACAAGAGGATTCTCTGAGGAAAGTAATAGGTCTAAGTCCTCTAATGGGAGATCTAAGTTTAGGGGAATATCTAAGTCTCCCAAAAACTTTGTAAAGGTATGTTGGAGATGTGGAAAATAAGGGCACTACAAGAAGCAGTGTAGATCCAAAGTTAAGAAAAATAAAGGATCTGAAGAATCTCCTTATATAGAAGAAAAGACCTCCAAGGAAGAAGGAGGGGATGTGTACTTGGCTTCTTCAATCACACATGCAGATCATGATGCATGGTTGGTTGAATTGGGTGCATCCTTTCATATGACTCTCCACAGGGAGTGGTTCTATGAATATGAAAGGTATGATGGAGGTAATTTTTTCCTAGGTGATGATTCAACAACCAGAATCATAGGAAAAGGAAAATTCAAGTTGAGGCCCATAGATGGAAGGATTAAAACACTACTTAGTGTTCTAGACATCCTGGGTTTGGCCCAAAATTTGATTTTTGTAAGAAAAATGGACGATGCAAGGGTAAAAACAATATTTGAAAAGGAAACCTACAGGACGGTTAGAGGATTAATGGTGTTGCTGAAGGGAGTTCGATTTGTAACTTTGTATAAGTTGCAAGAAATCACTATTAGTGATGGGTGTAATATTTCCATTGTTCCTGATATTGGAGTTGAAGAAGAAAAAACTCTTAGAGTCTCTGGAGAAAAGTTTATGTTATGGCATCAAAGACTAGGGAATATCAGAGAGAAGGGTCTTAAACTACTACATGGTAAAGGTATGGTTGAAGGTATGTCTAAATTATCTCTGGATTTTGATTTATGTGAACGTTGTGTATATGGGAAGCAACATCAGGTAAGATTCCCCTCCAGTGCAATGTGGGTAGAAAGAATCTTACAACTAGTTCAAAGTGATGTGTTTGGACCTATGTCAGTTCCATCATTGGGAAAATATGTGTACTATGTCTCATTTATAGATGACTTCTTGAGGAATACTTGGATATATTTCCTTAGGAAGAAATTTCAAGTCTTTGACATGTTTAAAGAGTTTAAGGCTCTTGTTGAGAATCAAACAGAGAAAAGAATTAAGGTGCTAAGAACAGATAATGGTGGAGAGTTCCACGGGAATGAATCTGAATAATTCTATAAGAAGTGTGGTATAGAAAGGAAAATGACTAATCCATATGCACCTCAGAAAAATGGAGTTGCAGAAAGGATGAAAATGACGTTGATGGAAAAATCAAGGTGCATTCTCAATGGTGTCGAGTTAGGGAAAGAATTTTGGGTAGAGGCAGTGTGTATTGCATGTTACCTAGTCAACGGATCACCCACATCAGTATTGGATGACAAGACCCCACAAGAGGTATGGACTGGTAAGAAACCTTCTTTCACATCTCAAGGTATTTGGATGTGACAACTATGTTCATGTTCCAAAGGAAAACATGAGTAATATAGATAAGAAGGATGAAAAGTGTATCTTTATTAGGTATAAAGATGGTCTCAAAGGTTATAATCTTTGGAACCCAGAGACTAATAAGGTTGTGTATAGCTGAGATGTGGTATTTAGAGAAATGAAGGATGTTTTGAAATGATAAGTCCTACCAAGTAAGGAAGAACTAGGGAAAATAGAGTTTGATTTAAAGGATGTTGAATCAGACTCTACAGAAGAATAAGAATCAGAAGAAGAAGATCCTCATTCTCCATTATTGAGGAGATCGATTCGATAAAGAAGCCTACCAGAAAGGTATAATCCATCTGATTTCTGTTCAATTTTTTCTTTGTCTATTACTGATGATGATCCTAGAACTATCAGGGAGGCAGTGGATTCATAGGATGTAAAGCTCTATAAAAAGGGGATGGATGAAGAAATGGAAGCCTTGGATAAGAATGAGGCTTGGGATCTAGTGGGATTTTCGACTGGAAGAAATCCCATTGGAAACAAATGGGTATTTAAAAACAAGTTGAATGCAGAAGGAAAAGTGGAGAAATACAAAGCTCGATTAGTAGAAAAGGGTTATTCCCAGGTTGAGGGTATTGATTTTGGTGAGATTTTTTCTCCTGTTGCTAAGTTAACTTCTTTAAGTTTATGTTAAATGTTGTTGTTGCATTTGATTTTGAAGTAGAAAATATGGATATGAAGACAACATTCCTACATGGGGATATGGAAGAAGAAATCTATATGAAGCAACCAGAAGGCTTTGTTGTGAAGGGAAAGAAGGAGTTGATATGAAAGATGAAAAAGTCCCTGTATGGTTTAAAAAAATCACCAAGGATGTGGTATCGAAAACTTGCTACTTATATGATGGGACTTGGCTTCACAAGAAGCAAAGAGGATCAATGTGCGTAATTTAAATTCATTAGTGATCATTTGATTTATTTGGCCTTATATGTGGATGACATATTGTTGATAGGAAAAAACAAGGAGATTATCCAGGATGTGAAAACTCAATTATCCTCTAAATTTGACATGAAGGATCTTGTTGCTTCAAATTTCATTTTGATCATGGAAATTAAAAGAGATCGTAAAAAGAGGAAACTCTGGTTAAATAAAAGAAAATATGTCGAGACAATGCTGGAGAGGTTTAATATGTAGGAATGTAAATCGGTCAACGTCCCTATTCTCGTTGGTGTAAATTTATATGTGGATCAATGTACCAATACACCGGAAGAGAAGGAGGACATGTCTCGTGTTCCATATGCGAGTGTAGTTCGAAGTTTTATGTATGCAATGCTTTGTACTAGACCAGACATTGCACATGCAATGGGATTTTTGAGTAGGTATATGTCAAAAACATGGAAGGAGCATTGGAAAAAAGTAAAAAGGGTGTTCAGGTATTTGCGTGGCACTGATAGCTATGGATTGTGCAACCAAGGAAGACTAGGATTGGACAAAGTGTTGGACATACATGGCTTTGTGGATGCAGATTGGGCTAGAGATCTGGATCATAGGATATCTACAAACAGGTATGTGTTTAACTTATTTGGAGGAGAAATCAGTTGGATGAGAAAAATATAGGTTGTAGTGGCACTTTCAACTACAGAAGTTGAATACATGGAAGCCACTCATTCAAGTAAGGAAGTAGTATGGTTACAAATATTTTTTTCAGGTACTGGGTTTGTACAACAAGATGTAAGGATAGATTGTGATAGTTAGAGTGCAATTTTTCTAGCGAAGAACTCGACTTATCATTCAAAGAAAAAACATATTTATATTCAATATCACTTTGTGAAAGACATGGTTGAAGAAAATAAAGTGTTGTTGATGAAGGTGGACACTTTGAATAATGTTACAAATTTATAAACAAAATATGTCAGCACTAAGAAGTTCTCTTTATGTAGAGGATCCATGGGCATGGCTGCCCTAGATTGTTGACTATGTAACCTTGTAACCCGCTTTGTGCAAAGAAAACAACAAGTGGGAGAATGTTGGGTATGTGTTATATTCTTTGCATGACTTGCCCTAGTGTCTTCTATGTTTCTTTGGTGTTCAGGGGCAGCACCCCCGAGAATTGTTTTTTGCCTCGGGAAACATGTCTCATTTTTCCTCGTTTTTCATGTTGCCTTGATTTTCATGTCCATTGTTGGGAGGTTTTTTGACACATGGTTTTTTCCAATTTTTTCTATAGTCAATTAAGGAATTAGGGTTGTTGACTAATCCAAGTCATTGGGTTAGGGTTTTGGATGTCGTTGGCTCCTATATGTATATTGTATTGTAAACAATGTATTACTATGAATGGATATAGAATATGATGGTTTTCTCGGTTTGGGTTTCTAGGGGAAAAATCTCTGTGTAATGTGTATTTTCCATTGTATCTTTTATGTTCTTTTACTGAAAATCTATTTGCATTAAATATTGTACAAGGTTAAAATATACACTAGAGACTAGAAACATGTATATTATTTTAAAATTGTAGTATTATATGTTATTTAGTTCCTCCAAGTAGTGATCAGGTCCCTATGTTCCACATCCACCAATGTTTTTATTTTCAAACAATTTTTGCTAAAAAAAGAGTGTATTAGGTTTATCTTCATCCTCCCACGTTTCCTCTCCTTTCAAAGTTAAGTTTAGATCTTGTCTGCCTAAAATTTCTCCAAGAAGAAAGATGACATTCATAATCTACATCCAATCTTTCTTCCTATTCTCATAGATCCCATAAAAATTGACAAAATCAATGTCCTTTCCCAACTCATTGACATTTAAAGTACATACAATTGTAGACTCAAAATGTGTGTTTCTTGAATTAGCAAGTTTTCTTCCAGGCCACTACTAGTCCTCCTAATCTAACCCTTGCATATTTCTACAAAACTCCATAATAATAATAATAATCTATTTTTAAGGTAACATCCAATCTAGACACCAAATTAGTGTATGATACCCCCTCCTCCCAATGATTTGACTGGTAAAGTATACAGAGGTATACGTACCCTAATTTTAGCATTTTCACAAGATTATGTATAACATATTTACTACTGATGGTGGTTTCCTGAAAAAAAAAGACATATGAATTATACTTATGGATTGTAATTTTGTGGGGATTTTTTTTCCATGGGAGACCCTATTTCCCTAATGTTTATGTATAAAAATATCATCTGTTATCCCACTTTGAAGAATTATTTTCATTAAGTGCCTATTTTGTGGACTTCTTCTTTCCCCTACTAACTTATTCATCTTCCTTCATTTGTTCTACTTGTGTACAATGTATGATATTTCCTACCCATAGGTGTATGCAAATTATTCTTGTCATCTAATTCCATCCCTCCTTTGGGGACCTCCTCTATCTCGTCCTTACTACTTTTTTGGAGGAATGAAGTTATATTTATTTTGAGGAGGGGAACCCTTATTTATTTGAGGATGAGGATGAACCAAATATTTGAATTGAATTATAGTCTCTCTACTCTTTACTATCTATAATAATTTCTAATCCTTCATAGGTGGACTGTAATGGGATAATTCCCATGCCTTCACCTTGTTTTGTGTTTCCAAACTCTCCTCACCATTCCACATCTCTTATAGGAGAATAAATTTCCAAAGTTGGGAAGGGATTGGGTTTGAGGGTTCCATAATCCATTTCATATTGTCTTTATACTTAAGTTCCATGTCTATTGAAACATGTAAGGCATGAAGGGGGTTATCACTCTTAACTTGTGATTGTGGATCCTCACGGGATCTAAGAATATTTATATCGATGTCTTCCTCACTTTCCATATCTAGTATTATCTTATTCAAGGTGTCTAATTACTTGCTACCATAATATTCCATTCTCAATCTTAGTAAGGAATTTCCCCCATATCTCTACTTTCTTAGCATCATTGTAGCATCACCTAGGATGTCTGCTTCACAACTTTTAGGAAAAATATTCTTTACAAGTCCATATTTTTTTCACTTGGTGCATTTCAAGGGAACATATTTGTAGTATAAAAGTTATTGATGATCCTTCCATCACACCACTACATCTATGCCATTATGGATTGCATTCCCTTAGTCCAATTCAACACACATTCTGGGCACAAAGGCAATATTGCATTCCATGACTCCATCTTATTATCTAGTTTTATCTACATTCCTATAGAATCTCATATGGATTTGAATATTTATTCTATCTATATTTCCAATGGAATGTGTGGGATTTTGAACCATACATAGGATTTATTTGCTCCAACTTTGAGTGGATCAAACCTAGGTTCCTAGTAGTGAAAGTTGTGATGTTTATCTTCCCATAACCATACACCATCACCCACTTGATATCTATTAGGATTTGAACAAAAATATGATAAATCCCATTGACACCAATAAAAAATAAGGATAATATCCTAATGGTGTCATCCATTTTTTTTCTCATCCAAATTTTAAGTGTTTTCTTGTAAATCTTTGATGGAAAGTGCCCAATCAATGCAATCAACGTCATTTCTACATATGGACTTACTCTCTAATTCCAATTTAATAATCATATTTTCTTATGAGTCTAATCACATTTCCCCTCTCTTTTTCTCCTATTGTGCCTTTGGTTTAGAGAAAGGTTCATGTTATTTGATTTGTCTTCGTGATCTTCTAGCCTTTCATCTACCTTCTGTGGGATATGGGCTAAAACATGAAAATGGGTAACGCTTCAACTTTTGATGAAGAAAAATGTAATATTTTTTGTTTATTCAATGTTATACCCTCTAAAATCATATTTTCTTTGACAATTTTACATTGAAGTAAAACAATATTTTTAGAGAATTGTCTTATCTTCATATTCATATTTCTTTTAAAAAATATTTATGGACATATAGTGTGATAATTTTTTGTTTATTGATTGCATATACTTTAAAATGTTAGGTAAGGATAATGAGTGATTTTCATAGGCACCTAGTTGTTTAGAGATGGCTATTCATTTTAAGGAAAATATATGTTTGCTCACAATGTACAAAGATTGCACTAGTTCTTGGACTATATTTTGTGATTTTTTGAATTGAAGAACTATCTTTTTATTATTTATCAAAATATAGTAAAACAAAAAAAAACTTCAAGTCATCTTGACATATTTATTTGGGCACCAATTATCTATTTAACACTCAATTATTAGCAATAAAACCAAAAAATACCCTTTTGAAGAAGACACTATGAGGAAGCGCACTATGATTTTTTCTATATTTTTGTATTGTGATTTTGATGATATTGAATTTTCATCTTAGGTGATTTTGGGAACAATAAAATTCCTAAGGGATAAATTTTAGAGAAAAATTATTCATAAATATTGGTTCTTAACAAAAAAATTACAATTATTATATCATTACAAAGTAGATTCATAGATGAATCCATTGGTAGTAAGTCTAACATATGAACTTTAAAATTTTCAAGGGTCTTCTCTACTTGAAGTTTCAGGTTTTTGAAAATTGCTACAGAACTTGTTGTTTTAGTTGGCCAAAAACTCCCAACCAAGAAAATACTTTGGCCAATAGTTTATTGTATTTTTACCCAATAAAATTGTTGTATTTTTGGCAAAAATTTCAATCTATGAACTAGGGATTAATTGATAGGATCTCCCTACTTCACCATCATATGTGTTCTTGGTTTCCTTTTGCACTTGTATGTATGATCCTAGTTTCATCTTCTGTACTAAAAAATCCAATCCTTATGCAAATCTTTTCAATTGAATGATGGCCATAATTGGAGGGCTTCCTTTTATTGATGGGAGAAGGGACCATTTGTAAACTTTGTTTGTTTTGTATATGTGAATATTGGAGATGATTTTACCCCTTAATTTTCTTGCCTCCTACTGGGGGGATTCTTTTCTAAGGCACATTAGATCTCTTTTTCAACCAACGTCACCTCTATAATCCATGAAATAGCTTTCTTTCTTCTTTGGATATCTTATCCTATAAATCATTTTCTTCCTTTGATGTTTTATATCATACCCATATCCATGTATCTCCCTCCTTACTTAGAAAACCATAGTTTGTCCCCAATCCATGCATCCACTTCTTTATCCTAGGTCAAGAAAATGGATTTGCCTGAGTCTCCTCCTATGGATAACAAGAATAATATACTTACTTATGTTCCTCTACTATCACCTTTTATCCCTTATATTTTATTTTCCCCTATCCTACAAAGATATTACAAATAGAAATTTGAAAAGAACTACACTCCATGTTTCTTCCATTTCTCATATGATCTCCTCAAGAAAATATATTCCATGAATGGAAATATGATTATATAACTATGAATAAACTCCATGGAGATAAAATAACAAACTTTGGTATGGACATTTTTTCATCAATTCTTATCACACGAATTAGTAATTTATAATGCATATGCTGATACTGAGAGGGGGGTGAATCAATATCAAGTACAATTTAAAACCTTTTTCAACTTATACTTAAACCATTCAACTATATCCAATGAGAAATGAACAATAGTATAAGAGTTACACTAATACACCACAATACACCATGCACAATATATGAGAAATAATCAATAGTTATTGTTCAAGAGAAGTAATGAATTCCAAAGGTAGCTACAGCTTCCAAATGTAAAGGGAGGGATAAACCTCCAAGAGGAAGATAAAATCCTCCAATATAAAGATATATTTGAACTCTCCATCCTTTCCCCTTCCTTCCACCCAAGAATATATGAGAGATAATAAAAATTTACATTAAATCATGACCATCAACCAACCATCACATAGAACCTGATAATGCTTCCTGAGACTTCTTCAATTTATGCAATTCTTCAATTCTTGGAATAATATGATCCTATATATAATATTACTCAATGTATTCCCTGAAACTTCTCCAAGTTTCACTCCTTTAATCCCCCCCAAAAGGATGTTATAGAAAGAATGGTAGACTTTATTCAATTTCGGTTTATTCATAAGACCCAACTTGTATAGCATTCCCAACTCTCAATATTTAACATCCGATTATGAAACCCACACACAAGAAACCAAAGTTTGTACTATTTCCAATGGAAATGGTCCCACATCATTTGGATTCTTTATGAAGAATTTATGACTGTTTTACCTGGAACACCTGTTTATTGACTAGCTTCAGGACTGGTCACAAACCCTATCTTCCACAGAGTGTATCTCCATAATTATAGCGAATCAAGAGATGAAATTTTTACCAGAGGTACCTTGATATGTCTTCGCAATACCATAGCGATTTCACCACCTGAATCATTCTATAAAAAAATTTATAGAAAAAATGGTAAGATAACCTGAAAATAACATACCTTAGAACACATCACCAAAAGACTTCATCCTCCCTTGAAATCCGGCCTTCTTTTACTTCTTATTTCCTTTGAAATTTGACTTGTATCAAAATGAATGTATAATGATGTTTATTTATAACATTTATGTCACTTCATTTTAACATTAGGGCTGACCAAACACTTTCTTATTTTGTAATTCTTTTCTTTAATTATCTTCAGGGCCTACATGTACTTCCTTCTTCAATTCACTTTGTCATCTTCAAAAATTAATTTCTCCTCAACCATGAGGATCCACGTGACGTGCCACATACCATCGAAAACAAAATAATGTATATTATCCATTCATGGGTGTTTTATATGCATGTGCATTGTCCTTCATGTCCAAATACCTTTATCAATCTTGCGGTCCAAAACCCATCACTAGGGTTGACATCAATGACAACAACCAATCTTCCAATAGCATATCCTAAGGTATTTTGAGTTTTATTTTGTGATGAAACTTTATTTTGATTAATTGTGTATTATGAACAAGCATATGATAACTAACATGAAGAATAAGAGCCTTCGTGGAATCACTTCAATATTAGTAAAATCTAGCATAATCCTTGTTATTTCTTGGCTAAACTATTGGGTTATAGAGTAGATATGGGTAATTGCACAAAGTTCATGGCCAAAAAAGTGGTAATCCATGCAACATGAATTAGACAGTTGGCTTAGTTTGATGGACAGTTGGTCTGGATTGTTGGTTTTCATTTATTTCAAAGATTGGAGAGTGATATTGTAGATTGATATCAACCCTTAGTGATTGATCTCAACCCTTGGAGAAAGTTCAATAGCGAATTATGATAGCACAAAGGTTTGGGTAACGAGCCCAAGGTTGTTTCATGTATAATGGTATGGGTTTTAATATATTTTAAGGTAATACTATTCTATATGGATAGTACATCTCATTCCATTTCCGGTGGTATGTGGAACGTCACATAAATCCTCATGGTTAGAGAGTTATGGCCATGAGAAGTTGGAGAACCCAGGTTTGGGTAATGGACCCAAGTTTGTTTGATGGATAATGGTATGATTTTTGATATATTTGTAGGAAAGACTATTCTAGTGGATTGTACATTTCATGCCATTTCTAGTGGTATGTGGAACGTCACATAATGCCTCATAGTTAGAGAGTTATGGCCATGTGAAGTTGGAGAACTCTCATGAGTCATCTAGAAGCCCCAAAAGGTCAAAGTAGTCAAAGTGGTTTAAGAGATTTTAGTAGGTAAATAATAAAGTGAAGTGATGAGTATACTATAAGTCAAAGTGAATACAAATTTTTTTATTTAAATAATAAATTTAATAAAGAAATTACTAAGTCACAAGTGGTTAAAAGTGGGTTAACCCTAAAATAAGGAAAGTGGGCTAAGATGGTTTAAAGGTAACCCCTTCAGGAAGCTACATGAAAGTATAAATAAGAGGAAAGACTCTCTCATTTTAATCAAACTCGAGAATATTGAGTATGTACAGGTGACTGAGGTAACCAAAGGATATCAAAGCTAAATTTCGGAGGGAAGGTGAAGTAAAGAAGGCTAAAATTCAAGGGACGATAAATTCTTTTGATGATGTTTTCTAAGGTAGGTTATTTATAGGTCATCTCACCATTTTCGCAATAACGCTTTTTATAGAATGAGTCAAACTGTGAAATTTGGAGTCCATTGAGGAAACATATCCAAGTATCTGTGATACAAATTTCAGCTTTTGGGTCGTTGTATTTTTGGATTTACATGCCATGGAAAATAGGGTTTTTGGCTAGTCCCAAAACTAGTATAAAATAGGTGTTTCGGGTAACAACACCATAACTTCTTCGTAAATGATCCAAATTCAGTAAGAAAAATTGTATTGGTTAGAGTAGAGCTTGTAGTATTCTTTGTTCAATTTTCAGATCCATACAACAAATATTTCGTGCAGGGGATGCTCTACAAGTTCGCTCTCTAGAATAAGCTAGAATTCAACAAGGTATGCCATTTTTTCTATAACTCCTTTTCTGAGAGGTTCTAAGTAGTGAAATCTGGAGGAATTGCATAAACAACACTAAAGAACATTGTGTACCATTTTTATATCTTTGTTCATTACAGGTAAATAGTTATGATTATTTCAAGTTAGGGTTTTTGACTAATCCAAAATTAGTCATGTGAGACTAAAGTAAAGTTTGATGAAAATGCTAGTCTCTTGTTGTTAAAGTTAAGGAAGGTTTGCATGTATATGATCATATACATCAAGTCTATTACAAAGTTACAAATCAGATTTGGATGATGAAATTGATGAGGGATTTTGGTTTTGGTACATTTGGGTACATGGTTGAGACAAGTAGTTGATGAGCTTGCACATACTTTTGAGATTTGGGTACCTTGGAAAGTGGTCCCCATGTGCTTATGAGTCTCTAGGCTCAAAGGGGGAACACTATTACCCTTGTAATTTACTTTATGATTCTAATTTCACTTTGACTTGGGATTTTTAATTCAAAAGTGAAATATGTCACTTAAGTCATAAACTGACAATTAATTCACAATGTGGGTGAATTAATAGACATAAAGCAACTAAGGAAAGTGGGTTTCCTTAGTGAGATTTTAGGATGAGATCTCACCCATTGATTAGACTTGGCTAGATCTAATCTAGGCCATTGATCTTTTAGGGTTGGATCAAAGAGGCTAAAGAGAGGGTAAAGGTATTTTTGGAGACTCATTCTTCACTTGAGAGTTTTGGAGAAGAGAAGAGGGGCGCAAATCTTGAGGAGAAAGAGGGTGCACTTCATGAGGGTTTGAGAAAAACCCTTAAGAGCTTGAGGAGGATATTGTGTTGGCTTGGAGCTTGCATGGAGAGCATTTCCATGGAGTCTTAGCATTCTCTTCTTGGTTAGAAGTATTTTGATGGAGGAGGGTTGCATCTAAGAGAGGAGGGTGCACTTGGATCCTTCAGTTGCTCACTAGGATAGGAGGACTTGTCAGATTTAGATGAGGTCTGATGCATGAGGAGGCTAGAGGGAGGGCACATGCTTTCATGGTGAGAGATATCCAACTTTAGTCTCTATTTATTTATGGTGATCATTTCTTCCTGGAGGAGGGTGCACATGTTGAGAGGACTGGCATCTACCTGGCAACAAATCTGCTTGGAGGATTCGAGCTCTGACAGTTTCAGTGGAGAGGCAACACAGGAGAGGAAATTCCTGTGGAGGTATTTCTTCATTGTGTTACTGATGAGCTAGGGTGCTTTAGTTCAGTGCAGAGGGCAACAAAGGAAGAGGGCACACCACAGTTTGGGCACTTCTTTTTCTGGTTCTTTTAGAAAGACTCATGAGGAGCTTGCTATGCATATAGGTTCCATTATATTTCATTACTTGTTGTATCTCTTGCTTTGATCATCATTATATAGACATATATCCCAAACTGGTTTTCCCCGGGGGGGTTTTATCTAGGGTCATGTTGACCAAAAATACCTATGTCAATTTTATGCATGTTTAGAAGTGTAGATCAACATTTTAAAGTTCAAGATCTAGAGGTAGTGTTATGTGTTCTAAGTTATATTGCATGTGCTAACATTGAGATAAGAAAACACTTGCAAGGGCACCTTAAAAGAGCACCTAACTTGTAAAACAATGAGCAGAAAGTGGGATGACTGTTTGTTGTCATAAAAAAGAAAAAGAAGATAGCCATATAGTTGAAACTTAGAGCCATACTAAGGTCAAGGAGAGACCTTATATGGCAGCCTCATAGGACCTCAGATATTTCTACATGGTATCAGAGCCAAAGGTGGTTTAGACTTGCTGATTTTGGAGCACTTTTTGGGCAGATTGGATAAGTTTTTATATCATATTTGTTGGTTTTTTTGGACAGCAAGTTTACATTCCAAAATAGTGGGTAAACCTCAGATCTGAAGGTACCTTTCCTTCATTGTTAGTTGCACAGCTCAAGGAAGATTTTGGACAGCTAGTTTACAATGTTTGTGGACAGTTGTGGGCGGATTTGTTGGGCTAATTTTGGACACTTGTGGATAGCTTCTTTTCACACCTACATGGACAAGAGTGAGGTTGTAGAGACAACCTCTTTTCACACCTACTGATTAGGAGTGAGGTTGTAGAGACAACCTCTTTTCACACCTACTGATTAGGAGTGAGGTCATGGATTCACTTGCCTCTTTTCACACCTGTGTTGAAAGGAGTGACGCAACATTCCTTTGCATTGGGAGCATTAGAGTGAGCATAGTTGGCAGACATGTCAGTATCTCATATGCATGTGGAGGACAAGCTAGCCAGGGCTAGCAATTGGTTTCCTTGGAAAGCAAGGATTGTACTTTTCTTAGAGGACCTCAAGCTATGGGACATATTCGAAGCAGTTGTTCCTCCCATTCCTATCACTGATTCCCTCTTGGTAGCAGAATTCAGGAGGAAGAACATTAAGGCAAAGAGGATCATATGTGATGCTGTGAGAGATCACATTATTCCCCACTTGATTGGGAAGACTTGTGCATATGAGATGTGGAAATATTTGTGCAAGTTGTACTAGATCTCTAATGAGAACTGAAATATGGTTCTTCATGACCGACTTAGGGGCATTCACATGCTCAAGAATCGGACGGTTACTTCATTACTTTGTAGATACACATAGATCAGAGATGAGTTGGAAGCTGTTGGAGAGGTTGTGAATCCTAACTCTTTGGTGAGGCAAGCTATGAATAGCTTCACCAAACCATGGGGTCCATTTGTACGGGTCACTGTTTTGAGGGATCTTATGCCTACATGGGAGAGGATGTGGGATGAATTCATCGAGGATGAGATTAGGCTTGCAGTCGAGGCTTCTGGACAACAGTAGCAGCAATAAAAAATAGTTTCTGGTGACGAGAACCTTTCTCTTTGGACAAAGGGCAAGAAGAAGACCGACCGTGGAGGTCAGCAGGGTCCCAAGTTTCGGGCCCCACCACAGGGAGGAGAGAGAAGAATTAGTAGTGGGCAGAGGAGAGACATGAGCACAGTGAGATTCTTTTCTTGTGGAGAGATGCATCACTATGCAGGACAATGTCCCAAGAAGAAGAAGAAGCATGATGTGTTAGCAACGACAATAGAGGATATGGAGTTCGATGAGAAGTTTGCGAGAGAGTGTGCATTCATTACTACTTTATCTGCTATTACACCTTCCAACATTAGTTTGGGAGACTGAGTTTATGAGGACTGCATGACACACAATAGTGATTCAGAGGAAGATTAGACTCAGTGTCCCTAGACATGTTCAGAGTGGGTCACTAGTCCACCCAGTATAGCTAAAGTTTCAGAGCAGTCAAGTAGATAGAGATTTGGTGCTACAACTTCAGTGCATCAGAGGTTGATGAGGAGGAGCAGCAGGGCACCAAAGATGCTTGAGCCTCACATAGCTTCTGAGATGAGTAGATCAGGTTCTGGATCCACTTCAAGTGGAGGTGACTTGGCGAGAGGCCAAGTTGATGACTCTTCATGAGAGACAAAGAGGGGCAGACTTTTAGTGAGATGCTGAGAGTAGAGACTCTTGGTGAGAGGCCAGGAGTAGGAGGAAATCCTTGGTGGGAGACCAAGGTGGAGATCTTCGGTGTGATGTCGAACTCTAAGTGATCTTGGATAGATGGAGAGTGAGTGTCATTTATACATCATACAGATTGAGTAGATTTGTGACAGAGTCCACTTTCAGAGATCAGGGTACAACCATACTCACCGAGTATATGCGAGGAGGAAACCATGTCCACTATAGGGATGATATTGGTGGTGTCGAGAAATTTCCTTGGTAAGAGGGAGTGTTGAGATATGGGTACCTTGGAAAGTGGTTCCCATGTGCTTATGAGTCTCTAAGCACAAAGGGGGGAGACTATTACCCTTGTACTTTACTTTATGATTCTAATTTCACTTTGACTTAAGATTTTTAAGTCAAAAGTGAAATATGTCACTTAAGTCATAAAATGACAATTAATTCACAATGTGGGTGAATTAATAGACATAAAGCAACTAAGGAAAGTGGGTTTCCTTAGTGAGATTTTAGGATGAGATCTCACCCATTGATTATACTTGGCTAGATCTAGTCTAGGCCATTGATCTTTTAGGGTTGGCTCAAAGAGGCTAAAGAGAGGGTAAAGGTATTTTTTGGAGACTCATTCTTCACTTGAGAGTTTTGGAGAAGAGAAGAGTGGTGCAAATCTTGAGGAGAAGGAGGGCACACTTCATGAGGGTTTGAGAAAAACCTTTGAGAGCTTGAGGAGGAGATTGTTTTGGATTAGAGCTTCCATGGAGAGTATTTCCATGGAGTCTTAGCATTATCTTCTTGGTTAGGAGCATTTGCATGGAGGAGGGGTGCATCTGAGAGAGGAGGGCGCACTTGGATCCTTCAATTGCTCATTAGGAGAGGAGGACTTGTTAGATTCAGAGGAGGACTTGTTAGATTCATATTTGTTGGTTGTTTTGGACAGCAAGTTTACAATCCAAAACAGTGGGTAAACTTCAGATATGAAGGTACCTCTCCTTCATTGTCAGTTTCACAGCTCAAGGTAGATTTTGGACAACTAGTTTACAGTGTTTGTGGACAGTTGTGGGCAGATTTGTTGGGCTGATTTTTTACACTTGTGGACAACCTCTTTTCACACCCGTGTGGGTAGGAGTGAGGCTGTAGAGATGACCTCTTTTCACACCTACTGATTAGGAGTGAGGTCATGGATTCACTTGCCTCTTTTCACACCTAATTTGACAGGAGTGAAGCGATGTTCCTTTGCATTGGGAGCATCAGAGTGAGCACATTTGGTAGACATGTCAGTATCTCATATGTATGTGGAGGAAAGGCTAGCCGGGGCTAGCAATTGGTCTCCTTGGAAGGCAAGGATGGTATTTGTCTTAGAGGACCTCGAGCAATGGGACATAGTTGAGGTAGTTGTTCCTCCCATTCCTGTCACTGCTCCCGTCTTGGTAGTAGAATTCAGGAGGAAGAACAACAAGGCAAAGAGGATCATATGTGATGTTGTGAGAGATCACATTATTCCCCACTTGACTGGGAAGACTTGTGCATATGAGATGTGGGCATATTTTTGCAAGTTGTACAAGAGATCTAATGAGAACCAAAATATGGTTCTTCATGACCGACTCAGGGGCATTCACATGCTCTAGGATGAGACGGTTACTTCATTCCTTGGTAGATACACATAGATTAGAGATGAGTTGGAAGTCATTGGAGAGGTTGTGAAACCTAACTCTTTGGTGAAGCAAGCTATGAATAGCTTCACCAAACCATGGGGTCCATTTGTATGGGGCATTGTTTCTAGGGAGTTTATGCCTACATGGGAGAGGATGTGGGATGACTTTGTCCAGGAGAATATTAGGCTTGTAGTTGAGGCTTCTAGACAACAACAGCAGTAGCAACAGACAGTTTCTGGTGATGAGAACCTTTCTCTTTGGACAAAGGGAAAGAAGAAGAATGACCGTGGATATCGGTAGGGTCCCAAGTTTGGGGCCCCACCATAGGGAGGAGAGAGAAGAATCAACAATGGGAAGAGGAGAGACATGAGCACAGTGATATGCTTTTCTTATGGAGATATGGGTGACTATGCAGGACAATGTTCTAAGAAGAAGAAGAAGCAGGATGTGTTAGCAATGACAGTAGAGGAGATAGAGTTCGAGGAGTAGTTTGCTAGAGAGTGTGCATTCATTACTACTTTATTTGTTATTACACCTTCCAACATTAGTTGGGGAGACCGATTTGATAAGGACCTACTGATGCAAAACAATGATTCAGAGGGAGATTAGACTCAGTGTCCCTGGACATGTTTAGAGTGGGTGACTAGTCCACCTAGTATAGCTACAGTTTCAGAGCAGTCGAGTAGACAAAGAGTTGGTGCTACAACTTCAGTGCATAGGAGGTTGATGAGGAGGAGAAACAGGGCACCACGAAGGCTTGAGCCTCACATAGCTTCTGAGATGGGCATATCAGGTTCTGGATCCACTTCAAGTGGAGGTGACTTGGAGAGAGCCCAAGTTGATGACTCTTGGTGAGAGACCAAGAGGGGGTGCCTCTTGGTGAGATTCCAAGAGTAGAGACTCTTACTGAGAGGCTAGGAGTAGGAGGAAATTCTTGGTGGGAGACAAGGTGGAGATCTTCGGTGTGATGTCGAGATCTAGGTGATCTTGGATAGATGGAGAGTTAGTGCCATTTATAGATCATACAAATTGAGTATATCTGTGACAGAGTCCACTTTCAGAGATCAGGGTATAGCCATACTCACCGAGTATATTCCAGGAGGAAACCATGTCCGCTATAGGGATGATATTGGTGGTGACAAGAACTTTCCTTGGTAAGAGGGAGTGTTGAGATTTGGGTACCTTGGAAAGTGGTCCCCATGTGCTTATGAGTGTCTAAGAACAAAGGGGGAAGACTATTACCCTTGTACTTTACTTTATGATTCTAATTTCACTTTGACTTAGGAGTTTTAAGTCAAAAGTGAAATATGTCACTTAAGTCATAAAGTGACAATTAATTCACAATGTGGGTGAATTAATAGACATAAAGAAACTAAGGAAAGTGGGTTTCCTTAGTGAGATTTTAGGATGAGATCTCACCCATTGATTATACTTGGCTAGATCTAATCTAGGCCATTGATCTTTTAGGGTTGGCTCAAAGAGGCTAAAGAGAGGGTTAAGGTATTTTTGGAGACTCATTCTTCACTTGAGAGTTTTGGAGAAGATAAGAGGGGCACAAATCTTGAGGAGAAAGAGGGCGCACTTCATGAGGGTTTGAGAAAAACCCTTGAGAGCTTGAGGAGGATCTTGTGTTGGCTTGGATATTTCATGGAGAGTCTTTCCATGGAGTATTAGAATTCTCTTCTTGGTCAGGAGAAACTTCATGGAGGAGGGGCACATATAAGAGAGTAGGGCGCACTTGGATCTTTCAGTTACTCACTGGGAGAGGAGGACTTGTCAGATTCAGATGAGGTCTAATGCATGAGGAGGCTAGAGGGAGGGTGCATTATTTCATGGTGAGAGATATCCAGCTTTAGTCTCTTTTTATTTATGGTGATCATTTCTACTTGGAGGAGGGCACAAATGTTGAGAGGACTGACAGCTACCTGGTAGCAGATATTCTTGGAGGATTCAAGCTTTGAGAGTTTCAGTGGAGAGACATCATAGGAGAGGACATTCCTATGGAGTGATTTCTTCTTTGGGTTACTGATGAGCTAGGGCACTTCAGTTCAGTGAAGAGGGAAACAAAGGAAGAGGACGCACCAGAGTTTGGGAACTTCTCTTTTTGGTTCTTGTGGCAAGACTCGTGAGGAGCTTGCTATGTATACATGTTCCATTGTATTTCATTACTTGTTGTATCTCTTGCTTTGATAATCATTATATAGACATATATCCCAAACTGGTTTTCCCCAAGGGGGTTTTATCCAGAGTCATGTTAACCAAAAATACCTATGTCAATTTTATGCATGTTTAGAAGTGTAGATCAACATTTTAAAGTTCAAGATCTAGAGATAGTGTTATTTGTTTTAAGTTATATTGCATGTGCTAACATAGATATAAGAAAACATTTCCAAGGGCACATTAAAAGAGCACCTAACCTATAAAACATTGAGCAGAAAGTGGGATGATTGTTTTTTGTCCTAAAACAACAAAATAAGATAGCCATACAGTTGAAACTTAGAGCCATACTAAGGTCAAGGACAGACCTTAGATGGCAGCCTCATAGGACCTCATATATTTCTACACATACATGAGGTGTATAGTTGATGATGTTGGTACATCTTGATGAGTCATAGTTTATGTGTACTTGATGCACGATTGGTACATATTTGGTCCATGGTTGATGCACCCATTGATGGTACATTTTGTGGTACAGGTTGGTGCATGGTTGATGCACTTGTTTATGGTACAGGTTGATTATAGGTTGTTTGGTATAGGTTGGTGCATGGTTGATTCACTTGTTTATGGTACAGGTTGATTACAGGTTGAGGTACATGTTGATTCATGATTGATGTTTGGTGCAGGTTGATTGGTATAGGTTTACAGTAGTATATCTCATAGTAATAGTGTGACAGTGGTTCCATCATTCTACTTATATGTCAGGGTGGTTGGATGGGGCAAGGACAATTGGTTGTAGCCAGAGAACATAGAGGATTGTAGCCTCCTTCTATTTGTATCCAGAGAATTAAGGATTTGGAGCTTCCCTTAGGTTGTAGCCTGAGAAATTAGGGGGTTGGACCTAGTCCACTAATATTATTGAATAGTTAAATTGCTCTATTACTGATTCACCCCCCTCTTAGTAATCCAACAATTGGTTTCAGAGATGGTTCCTTCAGGAAACAATTTAACCACTGGAAGGAGATCATGGATTATTAAGAGAATGGAGTACGCATGTTTAATGGTCAGAATGGATTTAAGTATGATATGTGGAGCATAAGGACAAAAGTATTTTTACGGGCACATGGACATTATATTTGGCTATCAGTTGTTACAGGATATGATAGTTCAAAAAGGGAAATGACTGCAGCCAAGAAGTAATTGAAGAAGAATAAAAAAATAGCAATGGATTTCATATGGGAAGGATTACCTAATCCGGTAAGAGAAAATGTTGGTAAATGTTCATCGACAAAAGAACTTTGGGATAATTTACATGACATATATTCTTCACCCATCGTAGATTCAGAAAATGCCAAAGAAGATGCAGATACAAATCAAGAAGAATTATGTTCACCATTTCAAACAGAGGGGTAGTTAGTGGACTAGGTCCAACCCCCTAATTTCTCAGGCTACAACTATAGTGGACCTAGTCCACTATATTATTGAATAAGGCCCACTATGGTAGTTAGATATAATAAATGGGTAATTAGATATAATAAATGTAAGAGGACTTTTTAGAAGGTTCTACTTCTAGAAGATTCCTCCTCTAGAATGTTCTTAGGTGATGGTAGCACTATATGAAGGGGTTCAAGCAATGTAATGAGACATGAAGAGAAGTATTTTATTTGGAGCAGTAGCTCAATAGGAGGATGCCCCCTCGAAGAGGCAAGTGAACAAGAGAGGATCCCTTCCATAATAGGATCCATTGTACGATGTTGCCCTACCTCAAGGGTTTGGTAATAATAAAGTGTGGTTTCTTCTATCTTGCTTTGTGGATCTATTATGTATTCAGTATTTTTGGTGATTATATTTGTAGATCTATTCAGTTTCTTAACAAGTGGTATCAGAGCACTTTCCTTGGGCAGACATTGTAGGCAAATATTTTTTATTTTTGCAGATTTTTTTTTTCGGAGCAGAAAAAAAAAGGGCCGTGACATTCTCAAAGTTTTTGGTATATTTATATGCAAAATTTGTATAAAATAGTTGTATATCTGAGTTCCTCTCAGAAAAACACCCAATTTGAAAAAAAAATCGTCCGAAACGGAGTCCGGGAAGTCAAGATATTGAAGTTTTAAAATCTGCAAATTTTTAGGATTTTTTCCACGGACAACGGTGATAATTTTTTTTATTTATGTAGCATCTGGAGGCCAAATTTGTCCAAATAAATTACATATCCGAGTTCCTCTCACAATGTCACCTAATTTCAAAAAACAAATCAGCCAAAACGGAGTCCGGGAAGTGAAGTTATGAGCATTTTAACTTCAACAGTTTTTTAGGGTTTTTCCAGAAAAAAACGACGATTTTCTGCTGTAACTTATTGGGTGAGTTCATAGGATGCTCAGATGGCTATTTCTTCTCAAAATCTGAAAGAAATTCTTGAATCATTCAAAGCCCAATTTTTTCACACATTGGATGACAGATTGGATGCATTTGTACATGGCCTCACAGATAGCCTCACAGACGGCCTTAATGATAGTTTTCGTAGTATTCAAGATTCATTGAATAACATGCAGGAGAGATTTCTTATGAAGGGCCCTAGGGATGAATATAATCAAGAAATATATGCTTGATATGATTTTGAGGCAAATTGTGATGATTGGTATATGTATAGTTGTCATTTCTGGGATGACAACCACTTTCATATTTTATTTGATGACTCTACTCCACCTTCTGTAGAGAACATCAATGTCCCACATTAGGAGCTAGTTACCAGCGTTCAGTCTACATATTCTACAGTGGTATTATTCATTCTAGATTCTGCTACGACCCTTTTCCACTATGTGGATGGATCTTCTTATTTGGATCTACATGATAGGTGTCAGTCCTTGGAACATCATTTGAAGTTGGTTATTGGGTTCCAAAATCTTCCACGGGGAGTTCACATGAGCACTTGGACATGGGACCTGGGCTTACAATGGTGGTTGGACTACTTCAGCATGGTGGATTTCCTTTCTACATGGGACCTTGGTTCTTTAGTCTTCTTCAGCATTATGGTCCACAATTGTCCATGGGACCCTGGTATATGGTTGTACATCAAGCGTTGATGACAACGCTTTCATAAGGGGGATGGAATGTAAGGTAGCTAGAGAGGTAGTGGGGGGGCCCAGAGGGCCCATAGTGATAATAGTAGAGGTCATTTAATGTAAGGTGGACTATGTCCACTATATTATTAAATAAGGCCCACTATGGTAGTTAGATATAATAAATGGGTAATCAGATATAGTAAATGTAAGAGGACTTCTTAGAAGGTTCTACTTCTAGAAGATTTCTCCTCTAGAATGTTCTTAGGTGATGGTAGCACTATATAAAGGGGTTCAATCAATGTAATGAGACATGAAGAGAAATATTGTATTTGGAGCGGTAGCTCAATAGGAGGATGCCCCCTTGAAGAGGCAAGTGAACATGAGAGGATCCCTTCCATAATATGATCCATTGTATGGTGTTGCCCTACCTCAAGGGTTTGGTAATAATAAAGTGTGGTTTCTTCTATATTGCTTTATGGATCTATTGTGTATTCAGTATTTGTGGTGATTATATTTGTAGATCTATTCAGGTTCTTAACATAATCACCAGAGGTATGTTGTTTTTCTTTAATTGTGAAAAAGATGGACATATTGAAATATAATTCCATGAAGGAAATGAAACAAAAAAAATAATTGAAAAGGAAGACAATTATGAAGTAGAATCGATTAGTGCTTTAGATGAAGTAAGAGAAGAAAATAAGTCACTCAAGAAAGAAATGACGAAACAAAAAGGAAAGTGTTCACATTTTTTAAGAAGCCCAACAACTCATCGAGAACTTAAGAACTCAGCTAGAAGAAGCCGGAAAGATCAAAGAAAATATTGAATATCAAAAGTAGTATTTGGAAGGCAACATAACAGCACAAAAGGAAGAAGCAGAAACGAGAGAGAATATATTGACAGATCATCTTAAGGAAAGAACTAACGATCTAAACCAACTTGAGGTAGAGTTTGGTCAAGAAGAGAAAGGACTTGAAGAATAAATAATCACATTAAAAATTCATCTTGAAGAAGCGAAAAGAACATAAGTCATGAAGTCTCAGATAATGAAGAAATAAGAAGAGGTTGAGAAGGTTGAAGAAGAAGTTGTCACATTGAGAAGTAAAATCGTCAATCTCAACAAGAACGTTGAAGAGACAGAAACATCCACATCAGTTATAGAGAATGAAGAGAAGCACTCTAGGTTGCTAGAAAAGAAGAATGAAAAAAATAGAAAGAGTTATGTAGAAGTACTCAAAGGAAGGAATCATGGTCAACCATAATATAAGAAAACTATTGAAGATACATCTTCAAGAAGACCATCCATGTTCAAGACACAAAGAAGATTCAATCATGATCATGATTAGTCAATGCACAATTTCAGAAGGACTACACCACAAAGAAGATCATTCACTCCCAGGTATGCAAATTTCTTTTATGATCATTGTTTTTATTGTACTAACTTTGGACATAAGGTTGCAGATTGTAGGGATTATAAAAATGTTCAAGCAAAAAATGCCTATGTGGCCCCACATAACATTGAATGTTACAAATTTCATAACTATGGACACATAGCTAGTGATTGTAGAAGCATGATCGATACTTCCATGAAAGAGAACATTGATATCAGATATAATAAATTATGGATAAGAAAACATGAAGAACAACTGAACAAATACTAGGTCCCAGAGATCGCAATATTGGCAATAAAACAAGATGAAGAAAATTATGCAGAGAAAAAAAAAATGTCATATACAGAAAGGTTTGGAAAACCACTGAAAGAAAAGAAGGACAAGTAAATAAGGAACATGTTCAAGAGATTGTAATTTCAGGCATTGTAGTGAAAGTTGAATCCACAGACATAAATAAAGAAGTCAGAGCTCAGAGAGATGATGAATCTACCAATGAAGATAATGATGAATACACATTAGAGCAGGAATTGTTCTGAGCCATCTAGCTTAGAGAATCTCAGGTAACATGAATATTAGATAGGGGGAGTCTATGCAATAGTTGTGACAGACCAAAGAACCATCCTTCAAGCAGATTGCAGAGTTTGAATAGACAGATCCATAGCAATTAGTTAGTAGAAGTACAATCGGTTGTAGTAGTGAATACTTCATGATAGTACAGTGATAAATGGGTCAACATTATGGACAGTGTGTAGTATAGTCTTGGACAGTATGGATAGACATGGATTCATAAGAACACTTAGCAGGTTTGGACAAATATATGACAGTGGATGAGATCATGGATTCATATATTGGTTCAGAGAGTGGTTCAGAGACAAAGGAACATTATCATAATGGATGATAATTACATAGGAAATGGCTCGAACAATGCTAATGGATTCCAAATTGACATATTTTTTTTGGACACATACAGTGCATACAACAGTGCACATTCAAAACTGAGTAATGCTCAGAAATAACAATGAAAAAACTCCCTACAAATTATGGAAGGGAAGCGCAGACAACAACCTCTACATCAATGTAACTCAAGGTAGTATTTTATTAATTAAAATTTATGTTGATGATATTGTATTTGGAAGTACTAATGATAGGTTAAGCCATAAATTTGCAAAGGATATGCATAATGAATTTGAAATGTCATTACTTGGAGAATTATCCTTCTTTCTGGGTATTCATATATGTCAAAGAAACCAAGGAATTTTTATTTCTTAAACTAAGTATATCAGAGAAATTCTAAATAGGTTCAGAATGGAAGATTGCAAACTAATTACCACTCCTATGAAAACAAGTTGTAAGTTGAGCAAAGATGTTGATTCAAAGTATACAGACTAGAGGAAATACAGGTCAATGATTGGTAGCTTATTATATGTGACAACATCTAGACCAGATGTAATGCAGGAAGTTGTACATGTGGCACAATTTCAAGCAGAACTAAAGGAATCACATGTATTAGTAGTAAAGAGGATTTTTCAGATATCTCAAAGGAATAAAAGAGTTTGGATTATGGTATCCAAAAGGAAAGGATATATCAATTATTACATTCCAATTATTACATTCCAAACTCTCTAACCGTGAAGCGTTATGTGATGTTCCACATACCAATGGTATCCAAAAGGTTTGGATTATGCCGATATATAATTGGAATGTAATTTGGATTGGGTAGGTTTCATTGATAACCGACGAAGCACCAGTGGAGCAACATTCTATTTGGGTGAGTGTTTAGTATCATGGCTAAGAAATAAACAATCATCAATATCCTTATCTATAGTCTAGGTAGAGTATATTGCAGAAGAAAGATATTGTACATAGGTTCTATGGATGAAACAAACTTTGACATATATACAGGTTGAGTATGATGATCCCATTCCAATTTATTGTGATAACACAAGTGCCATCAATATCTCAAAGAACCTAGTGATGCACTCCAAGATGAAGCACATTCCAATCAAGTATCACTTTCTATGAGAATAGGTTATAGAGTTGAATATGTGGGCACAAAAGAACAAGTGGCATACATATTTACAAATCCGCTTCCACGACAAGCCTTTGAGTATCAATGCTAGAGAGTTAGAGTAATTTCTACTCCAAAATGAATGGTTTTGAATTCTTATCTTATATGTCTTATATTTACATGAGGAAGCACCATAAAGAGGATAGTTCATGTTGGAAGATCATTTTTAGGAAGAGTTTAGTCTGGGGGAGTATCCTAAGGAAGAGTTCTATTAGAGGGAGCATCCCCAGATGGAAAAATACTTTTTCCATTGATGACAAAGGGGGAGATATTTATCAGAGGCAAAGGTAAATGCTTAGAGAGAGAGAATAGAGGCATGTTTCCAAGGTGAGTGATTGCCACAAGGGAAGAATGAGCGATATGACTTCAGAGTGATACCCTTTGTCAAAGGGGAAGATATTATTCATATGAAGGGAGAGAGAGTAATCAAAGGCTTATAAAAACAAAGAAAAATCAAAGGCATGTAGACAGAGGGAGAAACCCCAAGGAGAGTTTAGTCAGCGAGAGAAACCCCAAAGGGAGATACCCTTTTCCATTGATGTCAAAGGGGGAGATATATAAACATTAATGATGAGTATATGCAAGAATGTTATCATGACTAAGTGTTGCCATCAATGCCAAAGGGGGAGATTGTCAGACAATTGACTTAGGTTGATGGACAGTTGGTAAAGATTGTTGGTTTTCATTGATGTTAACGATTGGAGAGTGATATTGTAGATTGATTCCAACCCTTAGTGATTGATGTCAACCCTTCGAGAAAGTCTGGTAGCGAAATCCGGTAGCACAAAGGTTTGGGTAATGGACCCAAGTTTGTTTCATGTATAATGGTATGAGTTTTAATATATTTGAAGGTAATACTATTCTATATGGATATTACATTCCATTCCATTTCCATTGGTATGTGGAACATCACATAACGCTTCACGGTTAGAGAGTTATGGTCATGAGAAGTTGGAGAACCCAGGTTTGGGTAATGGACCCAAGGTTGTTTGATGGATAATGGTATTAGTTTTGATATATTTGCAGGCAAGACTATTCTATATGGATATTACATGTCATGCCATTTCCATTGGTATGTGGAACGTCACATAACTCCTCACGGTTAGATATTTATGGCCATGTGAAGTTGGAGAACCCTCATGAGTCATCTAGAAGCCCCAAAAGGTCAAAATAGTCAAAGTGATTTAAGATATTTTAGAAGGTAAATAATAAAGTGAAGTGATGAGTGTAATATAATTCAAAGTGGATACAAAATAAATTATTTAAATAATAAATTTAATGGCGAAATTACTAAGTGACAAGTGGTTAGAAGTGGGTTAACCCTAAAATAAGGAAAGTGGGTTAAGATGGTTAAAATGTGACCCCTTGAGGAAGCTACCTGAAAGTACAAATAAGAGGCAGGGCTCTGTCATTTTAATCACACTTGAGAATATTTAATATCTACAAGCGACTGAGGTAACCAAAGGATATCTAGGCCGAATTTCAGAGGCAAGGTGAAGTAAAGAAGGCCAAAATTCAAGGGAGGATAAATTATTTTGATGATGCTTTCTAAGGTATGTTATTTATAGGTCATCTCACCATTTTCACAATAACTGTTTTTCTAGAATGATTCTGACCATGAAATTGGGAGGCCATTGAGGAAACATATCCAAGTAGATGTGATCCAAATTTCATCATGTGGGTCATTGTATTTGTGGATTTACACACTGTGGAAAATAGTGTTTGTGGCTAGTCCTGAAACTAATCTAAAACAAGTGTTTCGGGTAAAAACCTCATAACTTATTCATAACAGATCCAAATTCTGTAAGACCAAATTTATTGGTTATAGTACAACATATAGTATTCTTTGTACAATTTTCAGATCCATACAACAACTATTATGTGCAGGGCATGCTCTACAAGTTCGCTCTCTAGAATAAGCCAGAATTCAACAAGGTATGTCATTTTTGCTATAACTCCTTTTCTTATAGGTTCCAAGTAGTGAAATATGGAGGAATTGCATAAAATACATTGAAGAACATTGTGTACCATTTTCATATCCTTTTTCATTACAGGAACATAGTTATGATTATTTCAAGTTAGGGTTTTTGACTAATCCAAAATTAGTCATGTGAGACTAAAGTAAAATTTGATGAAATTGCTAGTCTCTTGTTGTTAAAGTTAAGGAAGGTTTGCAGGTATGTGATCATATACACCAGGTCTATTACAGAGTTACAAATCATATTTCAATGATGAAATTGATGAGGGATTTTGGTTGAGGTACATGTTGGGTACATGGATGAGACAAGTAGTTGATGAGTTGGCACATACATGAGGTGTATAGTTGATGATGTTGGTACATCTTGATTACTCATATTTAATGTGTATTTGATGAACTATTGGTACATATTTGGTGCATGGTTGATGCACTCATTGATGGTACAGTTGGTGGTACAGGTCGGTGCATGGTTGATGCACTTGTTTATGGTACAGGTTGATTACAGGTTGTTTG
The DNA here is from genome assembly GCA_009831015.1 of Picea engelmannii. Taxonomy (NCBI): domain Eukaryota; kingdom Viridiplantae; phylum Streptophyta; class Pinopsida; order Pinales; family Pinaceae; genus Picea; species Picea engelmannii. Next base: position 1,081,321 of record ML778661.1, on the reverse strand, counting down.
GTACATGTTGGTGCATGGTTGATGCACGTATTTATGGTACAAGTTGATTACAGGTTGAGGTATAAGTTGATGCATGGTTTATGTTTGGTGCAGTTTGATTGGTATAGGTTTACAACAATATATCTCATAGTGATAGTGTAACAATGGTTCCATCATTCTACTTATATGTCAGGGAGGTTGGACGGGGCAAAGACAAGTGGTTGTAGCCACCTTCTGGTTGTAGCCAAAGAACATAGGGGGTTGTAGCCTCCTTCTGGTTGTATCCATAGAATTGGGGATTTGGAGCTTCCCTCAGGTTGTAGCCTAAGAAATTAGGGGTTTGGAGCCTCCTTCTGGTTGCAGCTGGAAAAGAAGGAAGTTTTTGCTTCCAATGAGTGTACTTCTTAAATACATATAAGAAAAAGCATTCTGTGGTTTTCTTCCACTTTGGGTTTTCACGTAAAACACCGGTGTACAATGTATGTGTGTGATTTCTTATTTGTTCATTATTTATTTACTCTGCAACTATTGGATGATAATGCTACATTGATATAACACTTGCATTTTATGGTGAAAAAGGATTAAATTGCTCTATTATTGATTCACCCCCCCTCTTAGTAATCCAACAATAAAATCCATGGAGATAAAATAACACACTTTGGTATGGGAATTTTGTCATCAATTCTTATCACAAGAATTAGTAATTTAGAATGCATATCCTAAGGTATTTTGAGTTTAATTTTGTGATGAAACTTTATTCTGATTAATTATGTATTATGAACAAGAATAAGATAACTAACATGAAGGATAAGAGCCTTCATTGAATCACTTCAATCTTAGTAAAATCTAGCATAATCCTTGTTATTTCTTGGCT
>ML778661.1:1066874-1077685 GCA_009831015.1 Picea engelmannii | reverse complement strand
ATATATATATATATATATATATATATATATATATATATATATATATATATATATATATATATATATACATTTCATGGCACGTTTTTATGAATCTCATTGTTTCTGCATTTTATGTTGATGAATATATTAATTTGAAAGTGTTTGAATTCCAAAGTGTATGAATTTTATGTTTATTAATCCCTTGATTTTTGTCTAAAGTGATTATAAATACTTTCACATTACGCATTAAATAATATCTTATGGTGGAAAATATTGCTAAGTGCTCAATCCATAAGCAATTAATGGTTCTCAATTAGCATTGCTTGCTAATAAACGATGTATCTCTACATCATCAATCGATAATTCATTTTGAAGTATTTGTGAATGTTGTGGATATCCATATTCTATCTCACAACCAACAATGCATGGACTACCTCTTGAATTATCTCCATATAAATCCAATGACAATCCACACTCAAATAGTGGTCACTTGAAAATATTGTGACTTAAAAAATGTCATATTACAATAATTTATTATAGAAATAATTTTTCTCATTGATCTTCTACATAATTGTAAATCACTTAACAATATCAACTCAATGTTATGTCAAATTAACCTCCATAACTAGTACTATAATTACTCAATTACGAATATGACATGATCTAAAGTTCAATTATGCAAGTACACAAAATTTTCACAACCTAAACACTTTATATATATTTAGAATATGAAGTACATGCACCTACCAATATCTTATTAGGGGTTGTTATAAGTCGGGCTCTTGAAACCCTAGCAATGGAAACCATAAGATAACATTAGCCAATAGCTCACTCCATTAGATATCATCAACAAGGTATCATACACAATGGTAAGTCCTTTTTGGAACCTACATTTGTATCCCACACGTGTACAAGATCAACTCCCTCTATCTTCTCGATCACAAGCACATTAGGTAGCACTAGGGTTTTAAAATGCCACAAAACCCTAACTTCTTCTCTTACAAGAGCTACATGATAAAAGTATTTCTTTTCTCATGTGGGTATAAGTCCTAGTATTCCTGGTCTCCTTAGGACAAAACCTTGACCCTAGTCTTCCATTGAAATTCCTTTGAGAAGCCTAGTTGTTAGTTTCTTAGTTTATTCAATCTATAATTTGACCATTTTCTTGGTCACACACATTATTCCCCTCTTTCTATGCACGACATATATAAAATAATTTGATTTATATGTAACCCTTCATAAATTCCAAAAATATGAATCAATGACTCATTAATTCACTCATGTTTCTTTATCTTGTGTAGTGGGTATATGTAAACTTTCTTAAACCCAACAATTATTAATAAAATTTATTCAATATTCATGATGTCCAATAAACTTGCTGATTTTGATCAATAGAATGAGAGAGTTCACTTGGAAACTAGATCTTATAATGGGTATCATTTTCCACCTTCAAATAATTTTTTTGAGGTTAAATTTTATGACACACCATAGAAAGTAATTCTATGCTACCAAAATTCCTCCAAGGAGACTTGAAACCATTATTATTTTCCCTTCATCATCTATGAGATTTTATTGCACACTCCTACCCAATTTTTGGGTTAGAGCACACAATGAGACAAAGGACCCTCTCAAACCCAATCCCCCAAAAATATGGATGCCATGCCATGCCTTGACATGCCATTGTCATGCCTTTCCAAGTCATTCCATGGTATGCCATTTCCATTTCATTGGTTTTTTCTCGCCATTTCCATGCCTTACCATGCCATGCCATTGCCATGCATTTCCAAGCCATTCCATGCCATGCCTTTCCATGCCATGGAATTCCCATGCCATTGCCAAGCCATGCCATGCCATCCCATGCCATTTCCATGCATTTCCAAGTCATGCCATGGCATGCCATTTCCATTTCCATGCCATTGTCATGTAGCTTCCCATATCTTGTCATGTAGTTTCCCATTTTAACCTATATAACAATAAATAGAACATTCCATAAAATTATGTAAGGAAAAATCAAAATGTGGATTGCAATGAAACAAGAATAACAAAAAAAGAAACATTGTCATGACATTGTCATGCCTCACAATTAAACCCTAGGAATACACCTTGACACCTTTTATTACATTTCTGTCATAATTTCGAGTCCTTTAGGGTTGTCATGTCTTGAATATTGTAGGGTTTCCATGTGTCATATTGAATTTAATCATGCATTTGGTATCTAAACCCTAGTTTAGGTTTCATTTTTATCCCCCTTTCATTTAATGATTACTTGTTTTAAGTATTGTTATATTTGTCCTTGTATTTCCTTTCCATGCCTTGCCTTTTCCATTCCTTTCTTTTCCATGACATTCTTTTACATGCCTTTCTTTTTCATGCCATGACTTGCCATAACTTGCCTTTCCTTTCCATGGTATGGTATGCTATGATATGCCATGCCATGCCTTGCCTTACCTTACCTTAACATGGTATTGTATGCCTTGCCATGCCATGCCTTTCATTGACATGGTATGGTATGGTATTCCATGCCTTTCCTTGCCATGGTATGGTATGGTATGGTATGCCTTGCCTTGCCTTGACTTTCCATGGTATGGTATGGTGTGGTATGGTATGCCTTTCCTTTCCTTGCTATGGTATGGTATGGTATGGTATACCTTGCCTTGCCTTGCCATGGTATGGTATGGTATGGTATGCCTTGGCTTGCCTTCCCTTGCCAAGCCATGGTATGTTATGGCATGGTATTCCTTGACTTGGTATGGTATGGTCGGTATGGTATCCTTGGAATGGTATGGTTTTCCTTGCCTTGTCATGCCATGGTATAGTATGGTATGTTATGGTATGATATGGGATCCTTGGCATGGTATGGTATGGTATTCCTTGCCTTTCCATTTCCATGCCTCCCAATTAAACCCTAGGAATACACCTTAACACCTTTTATTAAATTTTTGTCATAATTTTTAGACCTTAGGGCTGTCATGTCTTGAATTTTGTATGGCTATCATGTGTAATATTTCATTTCAGCATGAATTTTTTAATCTAAACCCTAGTTTAAGATTGCATTTGTATCCCCATTTCATTTAATGACTACTTCTTTTAAGGGCTGTTATATTTTTCCTTATATTTTCTTTCCTTGGCTTGCATTGCCATGCCTTGACTTTGTATGTCCTACCATGCCATGCCTTGCATTGCATTTCCTTTCCATTCCATCCCTTGCCATGCAATTCCTTGTCATGCCATTAATTTCCTTGGCTTGCCATGCCATGCCATGCCTTGCATTGCCTTGCCTTTCCTTGCCTTGTCATGCCATACCATGAAATGCCTTTCCTTTGCATACCTTTCCATGCCATGCCTTTCATTTCCTTTCCTTTCCATGCCATGCATTTCCTTTCCTTTCCATGCCATGCCATGGAATTCCATGCGTTGCATTTCCTTGCCTTTCCTTTCCATGCCATGCCATGTGTTTCATTGCCTTGCCTTACCTTGCCATGCCATGCCTTGCATTGTCTTTTCTTTCCTTTCCATGTCATGCCATGCTATGCCTTTCCTTTGCATGCCTTTCCATTCCATTCCATTCCATGCCATGCCATTCCTTGTCATTCCTTTCCATGCCTTTCCATACCATGTCATGCCATTCCTTTCCTTACCATGCCACACCATGCATGACTTTCCATGCCATGTCTTGCCTTTCCTTTCCATGGTATGGTATGGTATGGTATTCCTTAACATTCCATGACATCCCTTGCCTTTCCTTGCCATGGTATGGTATGGTATGCCTTTTCATGCCATGCCTTGCCTTTCCTTGCCTTTCCTTTCCAATCCATGTTATGGTATGGTATGCCTTGCCTTGCCTTGGTATCGTATGGTATGCCTTGCCATGCCATGTCTTGCCTTGACTTTCCATGGTATGGTATGGTATGGTATGGTATGGTATGCCTTTACATTCCATGCCTTTCCATTCCATGCCTTTCTTTTCCTTTCCTTGCCTTGCCTTGCCAAGCCATGGTATGGTATGGTATGGTATTCCTTGACTTGGTATGGTATTGTATGGTAGGGAATTCCTTTCCATGCCATGTGTTTCCTTGCCTTTCGATGCTACGGTATGGTATGCCCTGCCTTGCCTTGCCATGGTATGGTATGGTATGGTATGGCATGGTATGCCTTGCCTTTCCTTTGTATGGTATGGTATGTTATGGTATGCCTTGCCTTTCCTTTCCTTTCCAATCCATGATATGGTATGGTATGCCTTTCCTTGCCTTAGTATGGTATCATATGGTATGGTATGGTATGACTTGTCATGCCATGCCTTTCCTTTCCTTGCCATGTTATGGTATGGTATGGTATGCCTTGCCTTGCCTTGCCATGGTATGGTATGGTATTCCTTTCCATGTCATGCCATGCCTTGCCTTGCATTGCCACAATATGGTATGGGATGGTGTAGTATGCCTTATCTTTCCTTTCCATGGTATGGTATGGTATGCCTTTCCTTTCCTTGCCATGCCTTACCAAGACATGGTATGGTATGGTATGGTATGCCTTTCCATGCCATGCCTTGCCTTTCCTTTCCATGGTATGGCATGGTATTCCTTGCCTTTCCTTGCTATGGTATGGTATGGTATGGTATGCCTTGCCTTTCCATGGTATGGTATGGTATGGTATGGTATGCCTTTCCTTGCCTTTCCTTTCCAAGCCATGGTATGGTAATGTATGGTATGCCTTGCCTTGGTATGGTATGGTATGGTATGGTATGACTTGCCATGCCATGCCTTGCCTTCCCTTGCCATGGTATGGTATTATATGGTATGATATGCCTTACCTTGCCTTGCCATGGTATGGTATGGTATGCCTTGACATACCATGCCATGACTTTCCTTTCCTTTCCATGGTATGGTATGGTATGGTATGGTATGCCTTGCGTTTCCTTGCCTTGCCAGGCCATGGTACAACATGGTATGGTATGGTATCCTTGGCATGGTATGGCAAGGTAGGGTATGGTATGCCTTTCCTTGACATGCGATAGTATGGTATGGTATGGTATGAAATGATATGGTATCTATTAGAACTCCATAAATCTATTTCGTTGATGAACAGACGATGAAGGTAACTTTTTCAACCAACTTTGAGACCCAAAACTAGCCCTTTGGATCTGGAGAGGGATCTCTCAGAAATGGCATGGCCTCTACGTAGGATATGGCTTTGTGAACAGTGGCTATACTTAACACCAATAATAAAATCTTTCTGGTTATATTGGCACAAAAAAGTAAAACTTGGGCTATGGGGTCGACCTGAGGAAGAGACAGAACAAATGACTCATTGACTGGATTTGAGAGGAGGAGGCTAGGAAAGCAACAACCTTCAGTGTAAATCGTAAAGTGTGGTGGGAGAAAAAACACAGGAAGTAACTCAAGAATGTCGTTGTGGATGAATTCAGAGTTATCTTGAGAGGAAAACGTTTTTTCTAAGTGGCGCGAATAAGAGGCGTTATACAACGAATCCACATGTTTGAAAATTCATTCCAAAATAGACAGTATAAGATATGAAATAAAAGGTAACAGGAAACACATGCACAAATAAAGAGACACAATAAATCCGACTATCACAACTAGAATATTTTCATCAAATCACAGAACCTTTGCATTAAATTTCAGTCAAAAACTCAGATTACATACTATAGCATTCGTTTTCTCAATTTGCCAACCAACTATGTTTACATAAAAATGATCCCTTATATAGAAAGCTAATGTCACCCTTGGCTGATAGGGTCAAGATACTCTCTCCTGGAATAATGGATCTATTTTCTTTGAAAGAGAACAATAACTTCAACGGATTCACTAAAAATAGAAAACCTGACTTTGCCAAGTCATAATCGTAACCAAAATATTCTTTACAGTCATTGATCATGATCCAAATTCGACCAAATGGTTGTGATGAGACATCATTTTCACTGCTAAACACTCTGTCATCCTTTCACAGCAAGTTTTCTATGCAATAGTAACCTACAACAAAAACGTAGCAGAATGCGCAACAAACTGGTAAAATAGGCGTTAAATATGACATCGTATCTCACTGATAAAAACTATTTTCAGAAACGGAGAGAGGTTTTTTTATTTCAGATCATTATAAATAAAAATTTCTCTCTTTTTCTTTAAATTCATCTCCAGCTGACTGGAATATGTGTCGTAAAAACATGTCTCGGACAGGAAATTACGAAAACTGAAAAGTAGGGCTCAAATATTCCTTCAAATCTCTCAATCTGTGACACAGTTTACAAATCTGAGAGAGGTTTTTATTATATGGTTTGTTCTCAATAAAAACCTCTGGGGGATTTTCAAAATTCCTCCCCAGTTGGTCCGAAATTGATCTTGAAGTTGACCACTAAACCAGTAATTTGTGCAATGTGACCTGTAGCCTGTGCATAGGAAAATCCACTGCGCGATAGCATCCTATGCGTGACAACATCCTATGTGAAACAAAATTATTTGCATGACAATGTCCTATGCATGACAACCTACTGCGCAACAAAATCCACTGCATGACAACATCCTATGCGCGACAACCTTCTTTGCGTGACAACATCCTCTGCGCGACAACATCCTCTGCGGGACGACATTCTCTGCGTGACAACATACTCTGTGTGGTGCACAGTGAATTTTGTAGTGCAAAGTGAATTTTGTAGCGCACAGTTGCAAATTGAAATGGGAATAAATAAATGATAAGATTCCTTTTGAAAATGGCCTTGGAGATGTTAGATGATGTCAAGCATAAAAACAACATAGGTGCTAACAAGAATGACTTTGCAAATTGTTGACAAACCTCTAACCTTAGCCATGAAAATCATGGTGCTAACAGTTGTCTCCAGCAGGGATGCTATCCTCCCTGTGAGGTAGCAAAGAACAGTAGACGAGGTGCCAATCCATTGGGATTCTCCCAAACTCAACTTTCCAACTATAACTTGTAACCTGCATCCACTGACAACCCAAAATGGTATATGCTCCAAATTGAAATCTGAAACTAATATGAAAATGAAAACTGTAGATTGCTAAAACAAATGCTCATAGTGCTGAGATTATTCGCACTCCTACCTACCCTAACTACTGAAAAAGATGCCAATCAAGTGAAATCAAAGTGCCAATGCAACCATGCAAGCACTTTATCCACCTTTTGCATTTTTTGTACACACTTTCTCCAAAGCTTGTTTACTATTAATTCGTTAAAAAATTTATTATAAATTCCAATCTCAAAAAATTAAAAACATTGGGGTTGTTTACCGCCTCCAAAAAAACTGCAAATGGATCCTCCAAAACATGCATAAAACAACAATCATGTTTCACCCCTTCCACTGCATCCTTGTTTTCATGTAATTCAACCTGTTGATTACCACAAAAGGGCTGAAGAATATGTTGAGACTGCTGGAAATAACAATCTTCTGAATCAAAAGACAGTGTTGGCTGGAATGAGACCCTGGTGGAAAGAAATCCATATCTACCATCGACGTTGATTGACCATCATCTTTATTTCCAAGCTGGTAGTTGAGCACATGCTGCAAATCTGAACTGAAATAACCTTCCATGTAATCAACAACATGGTCATTAAATGCATGAGAAGGTTGTTGGTCTTCCTTACTGATAACAATTTTCTCATGTAAAATAGTGTCATTGTGAATGCAGTCAGACTTCTCTACTTCCTTTGTTATATCATGATTTACTTTCAACAATTCAAAGGAAGAAAAACATAATGGAAGTCAGTTTTCATTTGCAAGTCCATTGTTTCCTCCATATTCAACATCATGCGTGGAGAATTTCTGATTTGAAACATTATAAACATTTTTCTTCAGCAATTTGAAAGAAGCAAAACACAATGGCAATGTTCTTTCACTTGATTAAAACCTCCTTCATTTTCTTCACTACTGTCATATGCAAATTTTTCAATTTCTTTGGATTTCTGAACACACTCATTTTCAGATTCATCCTCAACCAATGGCTGTAATTTTGAACTAATAAAACCTTCCATATAACAAGCAACATGGTCATTAAACACTTGAGAAGATTGTTGCAATTTCTTGTCAATTGTTTCCCATGAATTAGTGTGATTTTGCATCAGCACACATTCCTCTTCCTTAGTGATGATCTTTAAATTTTCTTTCAATAATTCAAACGAACCAAAGCATAAAGGTAAAGAATTTACTTCAGCGGATTCAGTAATTTATTCATATTCTTCTTTGTAACTGTGATATGTAGGTTGATTTCTCTCATTACACTGCTGAAAATGAATATTTTCTGATAGAGAACATGCAGCTGGTTGTTCTAGGAAGTCAACATCATAATCATCATCATATTCATCATATAAATAAAAATCAGCAACACTTGCAATGTCATCTAACAAGAAAAAGATTGGGACATCAATCTGCTCTTCAACAAGCTGATTTGCAAATTCATTTTCTTGACTTTCTACAAATGAATACATAAAACAATCGACCATGTTCTTATCATGGGATGGATCAGAAACTAAATTAGTATCTTATTTTTCAATAAGTGGAATATAATCCTTTGCAAAATCATCAACATTTAAATCTTCAAGAAGACATATGAAATTATTAACCCTCTTCTCAAGATTCAAATCAATTGTTCTTTGTTCATATTCATTGTCATGTTCTTTAGCATCCAGCTCCTCATTTTGAATATGTTTACATGCTTGAATATTTTCTTCAACTTCCTGAGCATTGTTGCAAAGACAGAGACTTCCTCTCCATCAAAAGAAAAGATAAGTCTGATTGAAAGGTTGTTACATAATGGAGCATGGCAACAACTTCAAGAGGTTGGACTTTTTTAGGCAGTTTATAATAAAGACTAGAAAACCTCCTGTTGAAATTTGAGATGGTTTCATCTTTCATTCTTCTCATGGCATAAAACTCTGAAAGGAGTAGATCCCATGACTTTTTCTCACCCCAAAACCTACAGAAAGCTTCCTTCAGTTCATCCCACAAGCTAATCAACTAAGGCTGCAAATGTCTGAACCATGCTTTGGCATCTCCTTATAAGGACTGAGAAAAGGCCCTCATAGACACATCATCATGTTCGATCTTAAAAATTTCTATGAAATCTTCAAAGACTTGAATATGTTTTTCAGCTAATTGTCCATCGAACCTAGGAAGATACTTATAATGTTTCATAGGAAAGTCGTGAAGGATGGAAGGAAATTTAAGAGGACTATATCTTTCTTGAATCTTGGAGGATGTAGGATTAAGAACAGAAGGTACAAGCTCAGCTTTGGTTTCATTAAGCTCACAAGAATGATCATGAACATCATATGGCTCAGAGGAAGGAGCTTGGTGAACATCGGTTATACAAGAAGAATGAGGTATACCTATAGTTTGAAATGAAGGATATACATGGGTAGATCTTTGGGCTTCATTTAAGTGAAGAAATATTCTTTTGAAAAACTCAGGAAAGGACAAGAAGATATTGATCAAATAGAAAAATACTTCTTGAACTAAACTTAAGCTTGAGTACCTTATTTTTCCATACTTCTCTTCCATATCTCTGTCCATAGGTCTCATTCTCTAGTGGAGTCTTTGAATTGCATTTGAACCCTGATTGGAGTCACCATGAAAACTATAGCTCTGGATTCTTCTACCAATGGAATCACCTTCAACTAATTTTTTGATGTGTGGAGTCGCCAAAGCATAAATACAGCCAATATGTGCCTAAGTGTCTGCTGCTCTCAGACCTTAGAACTAAAACAATGTCATTCTTCCCAGGGAAAATTTTCAAATTCATCCCCGGCAACGATGTTAGAATGTTAACACTCTATAAATCTATTTGGCTGATGAACAGACGACGAAGGTAACTTTTTCAACCAACTTTGAGACCTAAAACTAGCCCTTCGTATCTAGAGAGGGCTCTCTCAGAAATGGCATGGTCTCCACGTAGGATATGGCTTTGCAAATAGTGGTTAGATTTAACACCGATAATAAAATGTTTCTAGTTATATTGGCACAGAAAAGTAAAACTTGGGATATGGGGTCAATTTGAGGAAGAGACGGAACAAATGACTTAGTGACTGGATTCGAGAGGAGAAGCCTAGGTGAGCAACAACCTTCATTGTAAACTGTAAAGTGTGGAGGGATAAAAAACACAGTAAGTAACTCAAGAGCATCTTTGTGGACGAATTCAGAGTTATCTTGAGAGGAAAATGTTTTTTCTAAGTGGCGCGAACAAGGGGCATTGTACAATGAATCCACAAGTTTGAAAATTCGTTTCGAAATAGACAGTGTAAGATATGAAATAAAAGGTAACATGAAATACATACACAAATAAAGAGACACAATACATCCGACTATCACAACTAGAATCTTTTCATCAAATCACAGGACCTTTGTATTGAATTTTGGTCAAAAACTCAGATTAAATATAATAGTAGTCATTTTTTCAATTTTCCAACCAACCTTGTTTACATAAAAATGATCCCTTATATAGAAAGATAATGTCACCCTTGGCTATTAGGGTCGAGCTACTCTCTCCTGGAATCATGGAGCTGTTTTCTTTGAAAGAGAACTATAGTGTCCCCAAGGTCGAGCCCTGTCATAAATCATGTTCTGAAAGGAATTGTAATTATGTTTTATAGGCTAGTAAGCCAAGTTTTTATAAGCTGGTGGCTTATGTGTTTGTGTAATGTCCCCACTTTGGGACATCATCACAAGGCAGAGACTTATGATGACCAGAGTAGCCAGATGGATGTTATAGCGAGTACAGGGGTATTTGAGAGGCATTGTGGGGTCCAGTTGGAATTTATCATCATATTCCATCATTATGAGCCATTCCGCACAGGTTGGCTTTGGTTTC
>ML778661.1:1048809-1065886 GCA_009831015.1 Picea engelmannii | reverse complement strand
TATTTATTAGGGTGATTGGACACTTTTGGCAACAGGGTCGAATCATCTAGGGTTTCAGTCATCCAATGGGGCACACCATTCAGTGGAGGATTTCAGATCTACAGAGATTGAGAGGGATCTTGGAGATTCGGTCACCTGGGTTGTTATTACCATCACCCGATCTATCAATTGGCATATTTATTAGGGATATTGGACACTTTTGGTAGCAGGGCCGAGTTATTGAGGGTTTCAGCCTTCTATTGGAGCATGGCATTCTTCAGCTGGAGATTTTGGCATTCATATCTGCTTGTATTGATCTCCATTTCTCATTCAGCCTTTGGAGGCATCTTTTGTATTAGCGGGAGCATTTTGTAGCAGCTCTTATCTATTGTCTATATTCTTGGCCATCTATTGAGCATTCCAGATCGACATCTTCATTGTAGCAGTTTTCTCTATTTTATGAATAAAGAAGAATTGAGATGTTTTGGCTTGTCTATCTTATTGCATATGGTTGAGGTATGTTCCATGGTTATCTCTTTCTGTTATTTGCTGCATACACACATATAAACACATCTAAAAGGTAGATCAACAAAGTGTTTGACGAAATACCTCACTCAGAAAAAGTTTTAAAAAGACACCAAAACAGTGATGATCCTTGCATAATGGCTTGGGATCATTATAGTTTGTTAGGCCAGGGAGCCTAAGTGTTGAAGGCCAGGAGCCTGTTGTTGTATATGTAATCATCCAAAACAATTAATAAAAAAATTTGTAAACACCGCCAAGTGAAGACCGACCACGATGAATGAGTGAAGGGGGACTGAGCTTCCATAGAGAAGGCAAGAGATTAGGGGCTGGAAGGTGGGAAAAGGAGCTAAGTGTTAAGCCTAGGGGGCTTAAGCCTAGGGAATAATATTTTATTATTATTCCAAAGAACATGTGCATTTTATGTTGTTTATCCTAAGTTCCTGGCAAGGGGAAAATGTGCAAAGCGGATGCATGCTGATGGAATGCATGCAGTTCCAAGGGTGACAAGTTTCAACCCTGGTGCATGCGAATAAACAACCAAGATGAGCTGTGAGAGGGTTCTTCTCCATTCTTCCCGATTTTCTGAACCAGACATCTCGTCCAACCTCTGCAAGAGATACCTTGTACATCCACTGATCGAGAAGCTTGTGTGTTGATGCTAAAAAGATGAAACATCCTCTGTTTGAGTATCAAGCCTATGCGTGGAGTCTTGTTCGAATCCATATCTGTGAGTCCCTTTGCCATTGTTGAACCAGTAGGAAGCTACGTCAGTTTTCCCTGTTGATTGTTGTGGATACGCAGTGCTGGACTGCGTGTGTCTTGTTGGCCAGTGGAGCAACACTCTTTCGAGGAGAGAGAGTGTACAGAGGAAGGAGAGAACTCCTGGAAGGAACCTTGTAGCTGCCATAAAGACCAGAGAATTCTGGTTCGGCCTATTTCTATAACCTAAGGCAAGGGAGGTTAGCATCTGAAGGACTGTCTAGGTGACAGAGAAGGTGTATACTCCTGGGGTGGAACAGGCATGTGGGGAATGAGGGTCTGTGGGCAGTGAGCATGAGAGGTTCCTAGGAGAGAATTCCTTCCTTGTGGCTATGTGTTGTTTCCCTGTAACCTCAGCCTAGCCTAGAACTCCTTGTCTTAGGGTGGAGCTTAGTCCCAACTCGAGGGTGACCCACTGTTGAGCTGATGAGTAGTGCGGTCTAAGGTTGGGAGGTTCATGGAAGGCTTGCACTTGGTTGGTGGAATCTACCACTGTTCAAATATAAGTACCAGATGATGCTTTAATTATGTTTCTATATCTCTGTGTATTATAATCATCATGTATTCTGTTGTGTATATGAATTGATGTTAAATAGTATTGATTGTTGATGATGGCAGTAAATCGTATGATTATTGTATGTTGAATGTGTTTAACTTGTTTTGAATGCATGTGATTAATTGTGAGTGAGAATGTTGTTATTCCACATAGTAACGCCTACACAGTAGTGAGTGAAAAGTAGTGCTATAGTTTGGTATCAGAGCCAAGGTTTCAACATTGAGCCTAGATGGGCCAGTTGAGTGGTCTTTGGACCGAGGGTGTGAGGAGAAATTGTGTTTGGAGGACCAATTTCGGACCCTGGTAAGCTCAAGAGGAATAGTACTTTTCTATGCACAGAGCCACAACTACAAGGAGTGCAGAGGCCAGAGAACTCTCTGAAAGAGTTCAAAGTTCCAAAAGCTCAGGAGGGACAACGTTTCTATATGAACAGGTGAGGACTGAAGTCACAGAGCTCATAGAGGAAAAGGAGTGAAGGTCGAGGCCTTTAGACACTTGGAATTCTTCCAAGTGCAAGAAGAAAGCGCCAAAACTTGAGAGGAGCAACAACTGCCATCGGATCAACTGAGAAGATCTAGACCGTTGAAGATTTTGTGTCCAGGGAGCAGGAGGAGGAATGCAAGAGCTGAAGAGATTTTGAGCCATTGGATCTTTCTCAGAATAGCCGACAACCATCAGATCTGTTGAGAGGAGATTGAGGTTTAAATCCTCGTAAGCAGAGAGAAAGTCCTGAAGGAGTTCGTATCTAGATATTGGTGTTCGGGAGTTCGGGGATCCGAAGGATGAGAGTCCGAGCACTCGACCTTAGAAATTGAGACAAGGTGAAATAGATCTGAGCCATCCATCTATGGGAGGATGCGTGTCGCGGAATCATCCATTTTGGAGATTCGGGCACCGGGACTCATAGAGGTGAGCATCTTGACTTCACGAGTAGCGAAGTCCCGAGGAAGTCTAAGTCGTCTGATTGAAAGGACACGTGTCACAACATCCTCTCTATCGAGGATTCGGACATCGGAGGTCAAAGAAGGAATTCCTTCAACTTTGTGAGTGGCGAAGTCACGAGAATATTGAGGTCGTCCATCTAAGGAGGACAGGTGGTAGCAATCGTGGAGTCGGCGAAGTGCCGAAGAGATCCAGGATTCAGGTCTCACGAACTCGGAAGTTCGCAGGGTAAGGGCCCAAGAGTTGGGTGCTCCAAGTCACGAAGTCATGAAGTCATGAGGAGCGGAGAGAGCTGTTGGATCTAGGTCAAGGTAGGACCGTTGGATCAGGAACCCCACCACCTACCACGCATTTGGGGGTTCGGAGGTTGAGAGGGGTCACTTTCAATTGCAGAAGTTGCGAAGTGTCGAGAGCCGAGGCTCGTGTGGACATGTGGCAGAGCCATAAGGTGCGGCCCTCATGATAGATAGGCAGACACACGTCGACTAGAAAAGGGATTCAACACTCTATTGACTTCTCACGTCTCATGGATTCGCGATATAAGAGCACGAGAGCTCAACATTGAAACTCGCGAAGTCACGAGTAGTGAGAACGCGAGGAGAAAAGTCAACATCGCTTCTCGGGGTTTCATGAAAGGAAGGTGATAGGGTTGGATGCCACAACTAGTGAAGGTGCGAGTAGTGAGAAGTGCTAGCACTTAGCCTGAGCCTATGATCATGTGTAGCAGGCGCTAGCGAGGAGGGAGCCATACCCGTATCGCATCTCGGGTATCGGCGTTTGGAGGAAATGAGTCGAGGGTCTTCGACTCACGAACTCGTGAGATGACGAGTTGCAAAAGGGTGAATTTAGTTATGAATATTTAACTATTGGATCTTCGTGGACCGAGATTCCGAAGTTCCGAAGTCCCAAAATTTGCAGAGCTGGACAGAGCTCAGAAAACTTGTGAAGTCAAAACATTTTTCTTGTTCGTGTTGGCTTATGAATGTTGTAAGTTTTCTTGAAGGGTTAAGGCCTGACAAACTTCGGTTGGCTACACGTCGTGTGTTGTTCATGAGT
Source organism: Picea engelmannii (assembly GCA_009831015.1). Taxonomy (NCBI): domain Eukaryota; kingdom Viridiplantae; phylum Streptophyta; class Pinopsida; order Pinales; family Pinaceae; genus Picea; species Picea engelmannii. The sequence continues at coordinate 1,062,069 of ML778661.1, read as the reverse complement.
TTATACTTTAAGGCTATAAAGTATACCGTCAAGGCATCCATAAATGTTTAAAGGAGTAATTTGAGAATAAGAATTTAAAAGGAAGGGTGAAGCAGAATCAGTTTCTCAACTGTCTCTGTCTTGCTTCCTGTTGTTCTTGGATGCTAATGTCTCTCTCAATAGCAGCCCATGAACATTCTAATTCAACCCGGTTAGTTGTTGTTTGTAAAATGGTATTAAATAGATTCAAGGAAATACTGGTTTGATCTTGAAGGCCAGGTTCAATGTTGTGTTGTCTGCTACTTGGAACAGTCATGGAGGATAAAACTTTATTTATTTGTAAAAGAATTTCAATCGAACGTTACTTCAAACTTTCCAGAGATGAGAATAGGAAAAAACAATTTTGAAATTCAAAACACTAACATAAATACATTCGAGGCCATTTCCTAGATTTGTAACAATTTGAGGAACATAAAATAACAAATATATACTACAAAAAAATATGAGGCTTTATCAAGAAAGAATATCATATTTCGACAGATAATAATGAAAGAAAATGAGGTTTCTAATGAAAGTTAAGTATTAAGGTTCAAATGATTTACAGGTCTTAAAATCACTGATAACAAATTTCAGAGGAAAAACTGTAAATAATTTGATATCCAAACCAATATGAACTAGAAATCAAAGATGTAGATAACTTCAAATTGATTATTCATTAGAAAAACATTGAGAAAAAAATACAATAAAATATAGTAAACACGGTTGAAGAACACATAGCTACAAATTTGCAGGATTCAGAATCTCGTTTGTAATCTATATTATGATGGATTGGAAAACTGTTATTACAATCGGCTCTCTCCAAAAAATCAAAATCCTTTTCTCAGTCTTTTGAAACTACATTTATACATTTTCATCAAAATTTTCTCGTTGGTGACTAACCAACTTCCTAATATTACGGTTACATATAAAAATAATGTCAACCGTTTACATTTTCTTTCTAATTTATAATGATAAAAACATTTAAAAAATATTTTAAGCGTGCATTGATGAACTTCTTTTCTCCACTTTAGTACACTGAACACACTTTCCCAAAAATTTCACAAAAGTTCTGGGAGCATCTGGTATCTCATTTGCTTCAAACAAGAAAATCCTTTTCTGTAATTCAGGCAAACGATTTTCTATCATCTTCTCTGTGAATTTAGTAGTTTTCAACTTTAGATTCGGCGTCACCATCCATTTGTTGATCTCTGTGATATTGATTATTTTAATTTTTGAAATCTCTATCTTCATTTCCTCCAGCTCTTCTTTGAACCTTAGCTAGTGCTTGGCAATATTAATCTCACCTAATAATCCGGAACAATCATCTGTTCCGATATTCAATGAAGCTCTTTCTAAGAGATCAAAAACTCCCTGGCAATCATCATTGACCTCTTTGGTTATTATTTTATGTTCAGCTAGGTTTGCTTCCCACACTTTTAATATTATGTCCCCTTTAACCTGTTCAGAAATGGATAATTTCTGAATCTTTCCAACTTCTTCCTTTGATAAGAAGGCCACTACCTTTTGAAAAGTCATTCTAGCTACTTTTGCCTCCCTTTCCTTCTGGAAAACATTCTCCAAAGACTTATTTGTTTCTTGAAAATAATTCTGGACTACTTCCATATTCAAAAACACTTTCTATTGTTCTTCCTCTATTTTGAAATATATCTCCCATGCTTGTGTCCTGAAGTTTTCAAGTTCGACTACTTGATTAGTAATAGAAATAATTTTATCTTGTAAATGTTTATTTTCTTCTCCTAGCTTTCAGACCTGTTCCTGTGTGACCTGTATTATGTGTTTTTCCTCCTCCAAGTCTTTATTCATTTTCTAAATTTCTTGCATATCCTTCAGTCTAGCTTGTTCTAGACCCTTTTGTACTCCCCAACTGATATTTCTCTCAGTTTCTTTTAATTTGTCTTGCAACTGAATTATTGTTTGGTCTTTTTGTTCGAGAATAGTTGTTAAATTGCCAACAGAATACATATTTGTTGATGCTATAGCACCCATTATACCTGCTAAATCCGTAGCAAATTCTCCATCTTTGAGTTTCTTTCCATCTATAATAACCCTATGCTTTTTAATCATCCCCTCTCCTCTTGGATGAATTTCCTGTTTCAAGACTGCTCTTCTCTTTTTATTGAAAAAATAATCTGATGGGGGGATTTCATCTCTTGAAATCGGCTCTAGATCACTGAAATATAAAGATCCTTCATGGGGGGTTCCAAAATTTGACTACAATGGAGTTAAGGAGGTGATAGGACTGCCGAGCTTTGTTGATGTTGTTCCTCCTATATTTTCTGGAACATCCTTAATGATTTCTGCAGTTGTTTCCAGCTCTTTTCCCCTCTCTCTTTCCGATTCTTTTGTTTGAGAACCCTCTGTGTCTTGGGAAGGAATCTCAGTATTCTTCAACTTACCTTTGGTATTTTCTTTATCCTGTGTTTTAGTTTCAAATCATGGAGGGGGCCCTTCCTGTTCTGGCGGTGGGGTCGAAACTTCACCTTGCAAACTCTTGGGTAGGCAAATTCATCTATGGCTTTGAAAAGATGTGAATCTAGTCTATGAGTTAGGTGGCATGGCCTATACTCTGTTCAGTACTTCTTCATAGGATTTAACATCCTTAAATATATCATCATAAATAGATGCTTCATGTTCATACGCCTTTAGATTACAATGTATGAAATGCCTACTTATTACTTGGTAGGGGTCATATTTTCTGTGCTCAATATCTACTAATTTCACTTCTTCTAATGACTTAGCCTCTACCTTAGAATGGCCTAAATTTAATAAAGAAAATTTCCCAACATGAACAGGGAAAGACGACCATGACTTCTTCTGAGCTGCTTTTAATTCTAATCCAACACTGCCCTTTACTATCCGATGGGCTACCTCCCTACACACCAATCTGTTCGGTAGGAATTTAGGGAGTGGATGATGGGGAATGGAACACCCATAAACCCTAATGTAGGAAACATTTTCCTCAATAAACCAGTCGACAACTGCTTTAAGATTTTCTGTGATTGCATCACAAATGCGAGGGGGTTCGCATCTAAAAAATATTCTATGCATAGGAATTATAACAAAATGACAAACCTCATAAAATGCATCTTTATCATTTTCTTCCCAAAGGGCCAAGTGATATTTATGAATGGGTTCTGAACAGGAAATGTTCCAACTCCAATTCATTAATGGAAAGGGAGTCACATAACAGATTGCATCCATAATGTATGCAGACATATAAAAAGATGTTGGTTGTCCCTTTGATTTTGTTGCTTTGTAGTTTAAGATTTCTTGTGTTAGGTTATCTGACAAAATCTTATGCCAGTTAAAGCCATTTCCTTCTGAAGCTTCCTCTAAAAAGGGCACCCAATTTGCATGAAAATGACAGGGATCTTTTCTCTCGAAAATTCTACATAACATAATGGCTACATATACCATGTATTCATTTAAGGATGTTGTAGCATAAATCCCATGGGAATCAGCTCTAAATTTTGCTAGACACCTCACCCATTCTCTAATCATATCGGGATATGTCTAGTCTGCCTCAATACATTCTTTTCTCTGAAACTCTGCTAAAAATTCAACATTAAAAGTATGTTTAGGATATGGTGAGAGTTTATACATTACTTGTATGTGTTCTGGCCTGAATGAGCCGACGATAGCTCCTTGGTCGTTTAAAATTCTCCTTCTTGGGATATCAACCTTATCCAGAGCCCAGCTGATCATATCAGTGTATGCCACGAGCCTCGGGTACGCAACGCTCTTATGAAGCTCTGACTCAGCTATGTCCCAGAAATGATTTTCAGAATCAAGATGAGCATTCTCAAACTCGTATTCCAGCAATTTGGATATTTGAGTCCAAGATTTAATAGAATCTATAGTGTGTGGAGTGGTGTCGAAGATAATATCTCCTTCATGTGCGTCTTCATTCTTCTTCTGTGCCTTTTTGGGTGCCATGAATTCTGCGATTAATTGAAAACTTGTCACAGAAAATAGATGAATTGAGCTCAACTTAAAATGAAAACACAGATATTCGAATGTTTATTTTGAATACATTTAAAAATGACAAGATTTGCACAGCTATCACGAATTTAAAGCTCTTAATGCGGAAGATATTTTTCTGAGATACGCATTTAATGTCTGTATTTAGGCGCCTTCAAGTTTTTAAAGAAAACGAGAAACTTACTTAATCGGAAAGCGAAACATGAATGAACACTTAAAGAATGATTACCATTAATCATGTTTTTGAAAAAGGGTTAATTAGTGTTAATCATAGATTAAAGTTGAAAACTTCGCTTTTCAGGGTTTCGGAAATCCTGATGTCGAGAGGTATGTTATCAATGAAAAATGATTTCCAAAATTGTGAAATCGCGATGTTTTAATTAAGATTTAAACACTTTTAGCATGTTAATTAATTGAGATTAGATGTTTTCGGGATTTCGGAAATCCTGATGTCGAGAAGTATGTTATCAACGAAATCCGATCTCCGAAATCACAAAATTGCGACGACTTGCTTTTTAAATAGGACTTAACTCATCTTAATTAACTAACTAATCACGATTAAGGACAAAACAGAATTAGTTTGATTTAACGTGAAATGTGGATCAGGGTTTCGTAATTCGGGATTTCGGGAAACATGATGACAGGAGATGTGATCTCACTGAACCGTGAATCCCGAAATCACGACATAATTATCTTAACCCTTAACCTTTCTTATAAGAGAATTAATTAATTCGTGTTTTAATTAAGATTTCAACGTTTCAGGAAATCGGGGATCGGGATTTCGCGATTCATTTTGCATCGAAAAAGTTGTTTGTAGCAAACCCCAAATCCCAAAAATTCTTTTAAGCGTAATTTAAAAATCGTTAGTTTATAATTTAACACATTTTAAATAATTTTCAAATAAAAAGCGTCGGGAGTCTTATAATTTTTTGTAAACCTTTTTCCCTTTTATTATCTGAAAAATTAAAAAAATTTAAGAAAAAGGTATCGTGTATGAAATTATTTTCCCTTAGAATTGATACAAAACTCGAGTTTTATGAAAAGCCGAATCCTGAAAAAGAAAAATTTAGGCCTTAGGGATAAAAAATTAAGATATGTTTCAACATCGTGTGTGCAGAGTTCAATGAGTGTCAGGACAGCCAAAAACTGACGCCGAGTATGGAATTGGAAGAGGTGTAGATTGCCTCCGAAACAGAAGACGAAAGAGAAGGAAAGGATGTCAACCTGGGAGTCGAAGTAACAAACTCTAATGGGCGCAGAAAAGAGATAGATAAATAGGGACATATGATGAAACTCATTGAAAGATTGCAGAAAGATGCCCAGGCTCGCCTAGCTGATAGCCGAAAGCTCATGAAAATCAGGGATCGACAGGGTGAGTTCAACTTAAAAATGTTGAAGAGCTTGGAAAGAATAGAAAAGAAATTGGAAAAACAGAGTGACACAAGTAGATAAAGAAGTGTCAGAACCCATGAGAGGACAAGAAAATCGAGGAGTGGTAGCAGACATTACCGTATCTCCCCGAAGCATTCTGACAAGGAGACACACAGTAGTTCAAGCCCGTCCCCTACCAGGAAACACCAAAAATATGGAAGGAATGAATTGAAAGGGGAAATCAACAAGGTTAAACTGCCTACATTCAATGGTGAACATAAGAAGGAAAAAGATTTTGAAACATGGGTGCTGGGTATGAAGAAATACTTCCAACTACAGAATTATTCTGCCCATGCAGAAGGAAGAATTGCAATGTACCAGCTGAAAGGAAAAGCATCCATGTGGTGGGATCAGTTGGTGCAAGTGCAACACATCAGAGAAAAAGAGGTCACGTGGAAGGAGTTTAAAAGGTATTTCGAGAAGAAATACCTGACCAAAAGATACTATGACATAAATATGAAGGAGTTCTTCGAACTCAAGTTGTGAAGCATGACCATTGATGAGTATGAATGAAGTTTTCTGGAACTACTGAAGTATGTTCCGTTCATCAAAGACGAGGCTGTCAAAATTTAGAGGTATCTGAGTGGACTGCCACCTTCCATTGGTGACAAGATTCAATATGACGATCCTAAGACCATGGAATAAACCATAAGAAGGGAGAAATGCTTATACGAACAACAAAGAGAAAAGCCTACCTTTCAGAAGGCTTGGGATGACCAGAAGAGGTTTAAGAAAGAACAGAGGCAGAAGGGAAACAAGCCTCCCTTTTTCAGCAATAGTCCTTGGGGACAGTCATCTTTTAGAGAGCCCAGGAAAGTTGAAGGGAGTGAGCAGATGCCAAGACCGCCACCTATGGAGTGTTGGGGCTGTAAAGGGAATCATAGGTACAGAGACTGCCCCCACATAAAAGATAAAGCGAGAACTATCCATACTATTCAACAAGCTAAAACAGTGGAGGATATGGGCAACATAATGCCTAGGATCTATGCAGTATTGGACAACAAGCAAGAAGAATTTCAATCGCACATGATTGAAGTGGAAGGTACGATCAACAACCGACCACTTGTTATTTTAATTGATTTAGGGGCTAGCCATAGTTATATAGATCCTAGAGTGGTGGAAATTTTGCATTTAACAAGAAGAAAACATGAAAAGTCTTGGCTAGTGAAGTTGGCCACAGGAACCAAAAGGAAGGTCACTGAATTGGTTAAGTCTTGTTCAGTATAAATGAAAGGAATGAGCACTAAGGTTGAATTGAAAATTCTGCCTTTAGGCTCATACGATTGCTTAATTGGGATGGACTGGTTGGACCAGCACCATGCCCTTCTGGATTGTCATAACAAGAGGTTTTCATGATTGAACGAAGAGGGAAATCAAGTAACAATCCAAGGAATTCCTAGAGCCGTGGATGTTAGGGAAATCTCAGCCATGCAGCTGAAGAAATGTTACCGGAAAGGATATCAATTATTTGTAGCTTGGGTGGAAGAAGAATCCCAAGATGTAGTCTCGAATATGGAAGATCACGAGGTACTCAAAGAGTTCAAGGACATATTTTAGGAGGTACCGGGACTACCTCCAAAGAGGGACATTGATTTTTCTATAAATTTGATGCTTGGAGCAGCTCCAGTTTCGAAGGCTCCTTATAGAATGAGTACGCCAGAGCTGAAAGAGTTGCAATTGCAGCTTGAAGAGCTACTAAAGAAGGGATACATTCTCCCTAGTGTGTCACCTTGGGGAGCCTCGGTCCTATTCATGAAGAAGAAAGATGGGATGTTGAGGCTGTGCATTGATTTTCGGCAGTTGAATAAGGTAACTCTCAAGAACAAGTATCCTCTGCCAAGGATCGATGATCTTTTTGATTAGTTGAAGGATGCAAAAATATTTTCAAAAATAGATCTCAGATCAGGATATCACCAAATGAGAATAAATGATGAGGACATCAGCAAGACCACCTTTAGAACAAGGTACAGTCATTATGAATTCACAGTGGTGCCGTTTGGACTGACAAATGCCCCTGTTGTTTTCATGTGCTTAATGAATGGAGTGTTCAGAGACTATTTGGACAAGTTTGTCGTAGTCTTCCTGGACAATATCTTGGTGTATTCCAAGACAAAGGAAGAACATGAGCAACACCTGAGAATGGTGTTGCAGGTGTTGAGAGAACACCAGTTGTATGCAAAACTGAGAAAGTGCTCATTTTATCAAAGGCAGATTCATTACTTGGGACACATTATATCTGAAGAAGGGATCATTGTGGATCCTAAAAAGGTCAAGGCCATCCGAGAATGGTCAGTGCCAAGGAATGTGGTAGAAGTTAGATATTTTATGGGTCTGGCAGGCTACTATAGGAGGTTTATAGCCAGATTCTCAAAGATAGCTCATTCTATCACTTCCTTGCAAAGGAAGGAGAAGAAGTTCCAGTGGACTGAAGAATGTGAGAGAAGCTTCTAGAGATTGAAGAAGCTACTAACTAGTGCTCCAATCCTGAAGATTGTAGATCCAAATAAGGATTATGTAGTGTGCACAGATGCGTGTAAGGAGGGACTGGGAGGAATTCTCAACCAAGAGGGATTTGTAATTTGTTATGAGTCCTGAAAGATGAAAGAGCATGAAAGGAATTATTCCACTCATGATTTAGAGCTAGCAGCAATTGTCCATGCCTTGAGGAAATGGAGACATTACCTCATGGGCAAAAAATTCAAGTTGAGAACAGACCATAACGGTCTGAAGTATTTATTTGATCAACCAACTTTAAATGCCAGGAAAATCAGATGGCCGGAGTTTCTGTGTGAATATGAATTTGATATCAAGAATATAAAAGGGAAAGAAAATAAGGTGGCTGATGCACTCAGCAGAAAAGTGCACGAATTACATGCTACAACCATTAGCATGTACAAGACGAAGATTAAAGATAGAATTTTGGAAGTTGCAAATGTTGATTTGTAGTACAGAGGTTTAGTAGCAGAGCTACAACAGCGTGAGAGACCACATACCAAGGAAAGTTACACCTTGGGAACTGATGGCTTACTTCTATATAAAAGCAAAGTGTATGTACCCAATGTCCAAGAATTGAAGCTGGCGATTCTAAAAGAAATGCATAACATGGCTTATGCTGGACATCCTAGATATCAAAAGACTGTGGCAGCAATCAAAAGCCATTATTTTTGGCCGGGTATGAAGAAAGAAATCGTTGAATACATCACCAGATGTATGGAGTGCCAGAAGGTTAAGGCTGAGCATAGGCACCCAGCAGGGTTGCTGCAGCCTTTACCCATTCCTGAATGGAAATGGGACGTGGTAACAATGGATTTTATCATCGGACTACCTAGAACAAGCAAGCAGTATGATTCAATCATGGTGGTGGTGGACAAGCTTACTAAAGTTGCCCATTTTATTCCATTGAAAACCACCCACAGGGCAACTAATGTTGTTGATATCTTTTTAAAAGAAGTTACACGCTTGCACAGAATTCCTAAGACAATTGTGTCTGATAGGGACCCGAAATTCACCTCGAATTTCTGGAAAGGACTGTTCAAGGGATTCGAAACAAATCTGAACTTTAGTACAGCGTATCATCCTGAGTCCGATGGTCAGACAGAAAGGGTGAACAGAGTAATATAAGACATACTGAGAATGTATGTGATGGATAAACCATCAAGGTGGGAAGACTACCTACATTTAGTAGAATTTGCCTACAATAATGGGTATCATACATCATTGAAGATGAGCCCATTCGAAGCACTTTATGGAAGAAAGTGCAACACACCAGTAAGCTGGGATAATCTAGCTGATAGAGTAGTGATTGGGCCTGAGCTGCTCAAAGAGATGGAAGACCAAATGATAAGGATTAAACGGAATCTGAAAGCTGCCCAGGATAGGCAGAAAAGTTACGCTGACAGTAAGAGAACCCATAGAGAATTCAAAGTGGGTGACCATGTTTTCCTGAAAGTGAACACTAATAGGAGTTCCCTGAAGTTGGGAAGTTGCGCCAAATTGGCAACAAGATTTTGTGGGCCATTTGAGATCCTAGAAAGGATTGGGCCAGTTGCATACATGCTTGCATTATCTGCATCTATGACTATACATAATGTGTTTCATGTTTCACTGCTTAAGAAATATGTACTTGATTCTAATCATGTTATCGATTGGAATGTGATTCATGTGGAACCAGAGGGTGTCCTGCAAGTGCATCCTGTGTGCATATTGGACAGGAAAAGAAAACAGCTCTGGAATCGAGCTATAGAGCTTGTAAAGGTCCAGTGGACCTGGTACGATCCTGAGGATGTGACATGGGAGCATGCAGATGCTATGTGGGCAGAGTACTCGCATCTTTTTGAAAATTTTGAAAGGCTTGCAGAGACAGTGTAAGTTGCACTGAGGACATTGCAGAAATAAGGGAGGGGGATTGTAGTGTCCCTAAGGCTGAGAACTGTTGTAAATCATGTTCTGAAAGGAATTGTAATTATGTTTTATAGGTTGGTGAGCCAAGTTTTTATAAGTTGGTGGCTTATGTGTTTGTTAGGCCAAGGAGCCTAAGTGTTGAAGGCCAGGAGCCTGTTGTTGTATATGTAATCATGCAGAACAATTAATAAAAAAAATTGTAAACACCGCTAGGTGCAGACCGACCACGATGAATGAGTGAAGGAGGACTAAGCTTCCACAGAGAAGGCAAGAGATTAGGGGCTGGAAGGTGGGAAAAGGAGCTAAGTGTTAAGACTAGGGGGCTTAAGCCTTGGGAATAATATTTTATTATTATTCCAAAGAACATGTGCATTTTATGTTGTTTATCCTAAGTTCCTGGCAAGGGGAAAATGTGCAAAGCAGATGCATGATGATGGAACGCATGTAGTTCCAAGGGTGACAAGTGTCAACCCTAGTGCATGCAAATAAATAGCCAAGATGAGCCATGAGAGGGTTCTTCTCCATTCTTCCTGATTTTCTGAGCCGGACATCCCGTTCGACCTCTGCAAGAGATACCCCGTACATCCACTAATCTAGAATCTTGTGTGTTGATGATAAAAATTTGAAACATCCTCTGTTTGAGTATCGAGCCTATGTGTGGAGTCTTGTTCGAAGCCATATCCATGAGTCCCTTCGCCATTGTTGAACTAGTAGGAAGCCACGTTAGTTTTCCCTGTTGATTGTTGTGGACACGCAGTGCTGGACTACGTGTGGCTTGTTGGCCAGTGGAGCAACACTCTTTCAAGGAGAGAGAGTGTATAGAGGAAGGAGAGAACTCCTGGAAGGAACTTTGTAGCTGCCACAGAGCCCGGAGAATTCCGGTCCGGCCTGTTGTTGTAACCCAAGGCAAGGGAGGTTAGTAGCCGAAGGACTGTCCAGGTGACAAAAAAGGTGTATACTCCTGGGGTGGAATAGGCATGTGGGGAATGAGGGTATGTGGGCAGTGAGCATGAGAGGTTCCTGGGAGAGAATTCCTTCCTTTTGGTTGTGTGCTATTTCCCTGTAACCTCAGCCTAGCTTAGGATTCCTTGTCTTGGGGTGGAGCTTAGTCCCAGCTCGGGGGTGACCCACTGTTGAGCTGATGAGCAGTGCGGTCTAAGGTTGGGAGGTTCATGGAAGGCCTGCACTTTGTTGGTGGAATCTACCACTGTTCAAAGATAAGTACCAGATGATGCTTTAATTATGTTTCTGTATCTCTGTGTATTATAATCATCATGTATTATGTTGTGTATATGAATTGATGTTAAATAGTATTGATTGTTGATGATGGTAGTAAATCATATGATTACTCTGTCTTGAAAGTGTTTAACTTGTTTTGAATGCATGTGATTAATTGGGAGTGAGAATGTTGTTATTCCACATAGTAACACCTACACAATAGTGAGGGAAAAGTGGTGCTACAAGAACAATAACTTCAACGGATTCACTAAAAATAGAAAACCCAACTTTGCCAAATCATAATCGTAACTGTTTTATTCTTTACAGTCATTGATCATGATCCAAATTTGACCATATGGTTTTGATGAGCCATCATTTTCACTATTGGACACTCTATCATCCCTGCATAGAAAGTCTGCTACGCAACAGTAACCAACAACAAAAACGCAGCAGAATGCGCAACAAACTGGTAAAATAGGTGTTAAATATGACATAGTATCTCATTGATAAAAAACTATTTTTAGAAACTGAGAGAGGTTTTTGTATTTAATATAGTTATAAAGAAAAAACTCTCTTATTTTCTTTAAATTCATCTCTAGATGGCCAGAATACGTGTCGCAAAAACATGTCTTGGACAAGAAATCATGAAAACTAAAATATAAGGCTCAAAGATTCCTTTGAATCTCTCAATCCGTGACACATTTTACAAATATGAGAGAGGTTTGTATTATTTGCGCAATGCGACCTGTAGCCTGTGCATAGGAAAATCCACTGCACGATAGCATCCTATGCGTGACAACCTACTGCATGAAGAAATCCACTGTGCGACAACATCCTATGCGTGGCAACCTTTTTTGCGCAACAACATCCTATGCATGATAGCCCACTGTGTGACGAAATCCATTGCACGACAACATCCTATCTGCGACAACCTTATTTGCGTGACAACATCCTCTGCATGACAACATCCTCTGTGTGATGAAATTCTCTCCGCGACAACATCCTCTGCGCAAAAAAATCCTCTGCTTGGTGCACAGTGAATTTTGTAGTGTGCAATTAAAAATTGAAATGGGAATAAATAAATGATAAGATTCCTTTTGAAACTGATCCTTGGAGATGTTAGATGATGCCAGGAATAAAAACAACATAGGTGCTAACAGGCATGACTTTGCAAATTGTTGACAAACCTCTAACCTTAGCCATGAAAATCATGGTGCTAACAGTATCCTTGGCATGTTATGCTATGACACCTTTTATTACATTTCTGTCATAATTTTTATCCCTTTAGGGATGTCATGTCTTGAATATTGTAGGGATGTCATGTGTTGTCTTGCATTTCAACATGCATTTGTTATCTAAAACATAGCTTAAGATTTCATTTTCCCCCCCTTTCATTTAATTATTACTTTTTTTAAGGGATGTTATATTTTTCCTTGTATTTCCTTGCCTTGGCTTCCCTTGCCATGCCATGCCTTGCCTTTGCATGCCTTTCCATGCCATGCCTTGCATTACCTTTCTTTTCCATGCCATGCCTTGTCTTGCCATGTCATGCCATGCCTTCACTTGCCATGCGATACCATGCTTTTCTATCCCATGCCTTTCCTTTCCATGTCATGCCTTGACATGCCATGCCATTCCATGCCTTGAATAAATGAATAGTTTTAATACGTAAATGAACAATTTTAATGCATAAATAATGCTTGTACTAAATGAACAAATTTAATATGTAAAAACTACAATCAAAGGATCCATTAAGCAAGTAATTCTACCACTTTTAGTCGCACGGGCCTTGGTCAAACAGACTTGCGAGAGCTTAAAAAACTATGTTATGCCACTCGGTTTGGATTTTATTCCCCCAGACCAAATTGGCCACATGTCCCTAAATGGCTTGTGGAGGTGAGTTTAAACTCACGATAAAACTCAAACTAGGACTCGAATGGATGAACCGTCAGTTGCATTGGATTCAAAGAACTGGGTTTCAACTAGTGGGGCCCCTCAACTGTCATTTTTCTGTTGGAAGATTGATTGTTGTCATTGATGTCAACCGTAGTCATGGGTTTTGGACCGCAAGATTGATAAAGGTATTTGGACATGAAGGAAAATGCACATGCATATACAACACCCATGAATGGATAGTATACATCATGCTGTTTCCGGTGGTATGTGGCACATCACATGGATCCTCATGGT
>ML778661.1:1007469-1044371 GCA_009831015.1 Picea engelmannii | reverse complement strand
GAACAAAAACTATTGATTATTTATCATATATTGTGCATGGTGTATTGTGGTGTATTGGTGTAAATCTTATACTATTGTTCATTGCTCATTGGATATAATTGAATGGTTTAAGTATAAGTTGAAAAAGGTTTTTAAATTGTACTGGATACTGATTCACCCCCCTCTTAGTATCGACATCGTCCACCATAAAACCATTTTTTGGAGTATCTCCGACACTAGGGTTTTTCTCAATGAGGCATAGTGCAATTTCTAAAGAGGAGGTCTATTTTCAAGAACATTGTGTTGGGATTTTTTAAGTAGTGTAGTCGCGTGGGCCTTGGTCAAACAAAATTGCAGGAGCTTACATAACTCTGTTATGCTGCTCGGTTTGGATTTTATGCCCTCATACCAAACTGGCCACATGTCTCTAAATGGATTGAGGAGATGAGTTTCAACTGGCGATAAAACTCAAACCGAGTCTTAGATGGATGAACCGCCAGTTGCATTGGATCCAGAATATTGGGTTTCAACTAGTGGGGCCCCTCTGCTATGATTCCGTCCACCGAAAAACTATTTGTTGGAGTATCTCTGACACTGGGGTTTTGCTCAATGAGGCATAGTGCAATTTCTGAAGAGGAGGTCGTTTTTCAAGAAAATTGTGTTGGGAATTTGTGGGTAATGTAGTCACATGGGCCTTGTCAAAATAAATTTGTGTGAGCTTATGGAAATTCGTTATGCTGCTCAGTTTGGATTTTATGCCCCCAGACCAAATTGGCCAGATGTCCCTAAATGACTTGAGGAGGCGAGTTGCAACTGGTGATAAAACTCAAATCAGGTCTCAGATGGATGAACCATAAGTTGAATTGGATCCAGAGCACAGTATTTTAGCTAGTGGGGCCCCTCCGTTATCATTTTTTGCACTGTAAAATCATTTTTTGGAGTATCTTCAACACTAGGGTTTTGCTCAATGAGGCATAGTGCAATCTCTGAAGAGGATGTTGATTTTCAAGGACAATCTATCAGAAATTTTTGTGTAGTGTATTCATGTGGGCCTTGGCCAATAAAACTTGAGAGAGCTTAGAAAACTCCATTAGTCCACTTGGTTTGGATTTTATGCCCCCAGACCAAATTGACTACATGTCCCTAAATGGTATGGGAAGGCATGGCAAGGAAAGGAAAGCAAAGGCATGGGAATACATGGCAAGGAAAGAAATGGAAAGGCATGGAAAGGAAAGGCAATGCAAGGCATGGCATGTGAAGGTATGTAAAGAAAAGGTAAGGCATGAGAAGGCATGGCAATGCAACGCATGGGAAGGTGTTATCACCATAACAATTTTTTGATGAATCCAAGTTTCAGAACTTAGAGAGGGAATAAACAGGTGTAGAGGCACAATAAACTAGAGGATGAGGCGAGATCTAGTGGAAGAGGGATAAATATAGCAGAAGCACGAATTTGATGGGACCTGATGGGCCACAGATCTCAAGAACCACAGATCAACGGTCAGAGACCATATCGGGTGGAGAAATAGAACATAGGTTACTTATTTGAAAGTGGGTCGATAAAAATACTGTGGTTTCAGCTTGGGACCACGTGGCACCACCAGATGTGTATTAGGGTGAAAAGAAGTCTAACCTAAACTACTTTTCCTTGTCCCCGATATAAGGAAGCATATATAAAGGGGGTACCTTTGTCATTATTTTATGTTATTTCAAATCATTTGAACGTTAAAAGTGGTGTGACCTCTCCAGTCAAACCTAAGCTCAACAATGCACCAAATTCATGCATATTCCACTCATTCACAGGTATTTTTCATCATCGCCATGAATCCTATCGTTTTGTTTGTAACATAGTAAGATCCACCACCAAGCGAATAAGACCTAATTGACAGAGACTCTGATGTGTTTGACGTCGAAATAACCATCTCACCCATCTCCGTGTCCAGAGCCAATTTTTCATATAATGTAGGGAGACAGATACAATTTCTTGAAGAGGTCCAAGCCTCCATAGTCCCTTACATTTTTGAAGTTGCATTCCCTTTCCCGGAATTCATAAGTTGGTGTGCAGAAAAATACTCACAGGAAGAGAAGGTCGTTTTAAATAAATTAGGGTTAGAGGTCATGTGCAGAGTAGACAGTCCGCAATTCGATACACCCTCAACATACCAGAGTCTCCCTCCACAACGTTTGAACCCTTTGAGGAGGAAAATCTAGTTATAGTTTACAAGGAATGTCCCCCTGAGGTCAAAACCCTATTTTTGCAAACAATTGTTAAACCTGAGCATTATTCTGAGAGTCTATCCTTTCCCATGAATGTAAGTGTCATGGTTATTGAAATCTAGTGGGCATGTTCCATACTCAGTCATATTTTAGGTTTAGATAATGACAAATATGTAATTGAGGTCATGTTAGGTTTTTTGTTAATCTTTTTCCAGTCAAAGTCCAGTCAGTTAGTCCGTATCATTTTTGAAGGATTCATAGTTGATAATGTACACAAACAACTAGTGAACTTCCAATCACTAAGGCACTTCAGGTATTACACATACTTGCTGAAAATGTTCCTAGAGACAAACAAGAAAGAGTTCCCTGAAGCGGAATTCATCTCAACTGAATGCAAAAGAATAACAATGCTCATTTTCATAAATAAGATCATGTCTAAAATTTACAGCTTGATCTTCAACACCAGCTTGCCAAGAGTCCTCGAGGACATGAAAAGTTATTTGCAGCCAAATTCAGAAAATAGAGTAGAAGATTGGGTGATGTTCATGCATTCTACAGTAATTTGGGTATATGGTTGTCAAGAGGCACCTTACCTTCTACCTATATTTCTGACACTCAGATTCTTTTCCCTGGAGTTCATCAGACAAAGAATCATCTCAGAGACAGAACATTTCCTGAAAATGCACAAGGTGTCCAACCTAAAGTTTCGTTCATCATAGGACCCTTTGTTGTGAAGACTAGATCATGCTTATCTCATATTCAGGCCAAACTCAAGGATTTTTTATTTTCACAGCTACAAGGGAGAAGATATGATCCACATCAGGTCATATCTAAAATAAGATTGATAAGAAAATAGGGCCCTTATGAACATGAGCATGTTGAAGGTTCTGACAAATTGGAAAATTTGGAAACCTATGATGTTATGGAAGCCATCTTGTAGCCTGCTCAGACACAACAAGTAGGGCCAACCCTGAAGAAATCTCAAACACAATAGAACCCTTAGAAGTTGATATTCAAAATTCCCAAAGAAAGTGTCTACACCAAACGAATCATTTGAGAATCCCTGGGTACTAGTGAGCAACAGAGTGTCCCTAAAAAGATAAATATCACACAATCTCCACAGATAGTAGATATGGAGGAAGAAGAGAATAAAGAGGAAGTAAGTATGGATATGGTGGAGAGTGGTACCAACAAGGAAGAAGCCGGTAAAAGAAGCATGCCCCAAAGTGAAAGCAGCTCAAGAGCGTTTAGAAGCAAAGAACACATTTTTGATAAAGCACCCGGAGAAATCTACCAATCTAAAGAAGATTTAGCAAATCAATATGTTGTGAAAGGAATCTTGGCCATGATTGAAATAAGAGAGTTGATAGCTGAGGTAGAAAGGATTTATCATCATAAGTATTCTATGTTCTTAGTCATGGATATAGAGAATAAGACACTCAACATAGCAGTAGCAGATGAGGATAAAGTGTCTGAAGTTAAGTTGCATTATGAAAATATCAATGCCCTAGACAAGGTGCAATTCCATAGAAACACCAGTGACATGCTGTATTTAGACTACCTGAGTCTGAGCTTTAAGATTTCAACGCTAAAAAATCATGCACTTAAGTTGGAGGGGCAATCAAGGCAAGAAAAATCATCTAGCAGAGCTTGCCAGACTCAAGTCAAGAGATTAGAAACTAAAGGCCCTCAAGGGGTAAAATATTCCTTAGAAGAGAAATACAAGATGATTCAAAGCATGAAGAAAAGGATAAATATATCTGCCATAGTTCATCCATAAACATAAGAGTTGGTTCCTCTAGAATAAGAGAAAGAGACATTTCGACATGAAGCATTGAATTACAAGGCCAAAGTATTGTAGCTGGAGAAAGAAAAGGAGGATTGGTCACAAGGATAGGTAGAAGTATGAAACATGGTTGCAGTTGTACCTTGTACTATAGAAGATGGGTCAAACACCGAAGGAATTTTCCAGGCTATGTCACAATTTAGCTTGAAGGCAGGAGAAATCAAAAGACTTAAGGGAGTTATAGAAAATCTACAACAAGAAATGAAAATAAAGGATGAGAAGATGGCCTAGTTCAAAAAAGAAAATCAAGATTTGCAGGAAATAGTAGACAAGTTGAAGACAAGGTTGAAAGGTAAAGGAATTTTGCAGGGATACAAACACGTAATTTGGGACTCTATTTCTACTAAAGCTACCAAGTTCAGGGTATACCTAAATTTCATAAATGACAAAGATAGCATGGACATCACAACGAGAAGCAAGTGCACTATTGTGAATGAGACACTGGAGAAAAAACCCTCAGAGTGGGCCCTAAATGCTATAAATATGCTAAATTCCATTCCCACTGTTGAACTTCAAGCCATTGGGGTCAAGGACAAGACTACATTGAACATTTGGGCTAGGAGGATCATTTCCAAGAATAACTTTCTCAAGTCAGTTCAAACCAAAGACATACAGATGGAGCAGAGTATACAGGAATTCAAGGATATGTTTGAAGAGTTGTTCATCAAAGGCCTCCTGCCATTTTGGGATGGCAAAGGGAAATTATATGATCAAGAGGAATACAACTCTCACCTCACCCAATGAAAATGGATCACTCCATGTTTGAAGGCCTGGAGGAAAACTTGAAAGGAACAAATCTGGTAGAAAATTTGACCACAGATTTTGAGATCTTAAATCAATTCAAGACAGTAAATATCAGGATACCAACCATGACTTATGCCACTTGCATCGACTTGGATATCCTGATAAAGGAAATGATGGATTATGAGATCCCTTCTGACTTACAGTGGAAAGAGATAGTGTGGCTAGGAAAGACAAAATGTAATTTTCCAGGAACCAGAAAATAGCCTCCAAGTGTCACCAGGATGGCGGATTTGGTAGAAGACCAAATAGGACAAATGGCGAAGACAAAAGCCAACGAGTCGGAGGAATCGGCTATGGATGCATGAATCATTTTTTGTTTGATCGAGCAGTGTAATTGGTTCCCATAACAAAGCTGTCAAATCTAATTATTATAGTCAGTTTTAGAAGCTAAAACGTTTCAATTCATCTATTGTTATCAGTTTCTAGTTGAAATAAAATCGAATTGTATAAATGATAGAATTTTTGAATGAATTAATGTTGGCAGAAGTGCAAGGGAACCTTTTTAGTTGTTCCAAACTCAATTGTAATTTTCTGGAGCTGAATTGAATATATATGCAGAAGCTTTTGAAGTCTCTATGAAAATATTCTAATGGTGGTGATATTATTTTTTTCTTCTCTCATAGTATGTATTTCTTGTGTTCTTAAATTACATTTGCACTTTCTTCTATTTAAATTGGATAGTTTAAAAGATCAGAATTCATCTTGTGATTCTTTCGGCTTAAGCAATTTAAATTGTGTGATTTTCTTCCTAACTAATTCAGAATTCATTTTAGTAATTCTCTAATGCAGTTACTTGTTTTCTCCTTCTTCTTACACTCTACATAAATACAATTTATAGCTCATATTCATTGCCTCATTTATCCTTTATCCTCTAAAGAGTTCTACCAGCTAGTCATTGTTTTCATTCACTTTCAAAATTTCGACTTGATAGCCCTAAGTGTCCCTCCCCTTCCTTGCCAACAGCTTTATAAAAAACCCCAAAACAAACTAAATCTAGCCACCGATTGCCAAAGAAATATCAAGTGACATGAGAGAGACCTATCTGAGCTGAGCATGCTAGTACCCATCTCTAAAGTTTGTTGAAACAATTATGCCTATTTTTTGTCTAGCAGCCAAACAAAATTTACAGAGTGCTAACATTCTAGTGTTGTTGCCGAGGAACGAAAGTGAAATCTTCCCTGGGAAAAGAATGACTTAAATCTTCAGTTTTGATTCCTGAAGGTGAAATGGAATAAAACACCTTATTGACTAAGATTATTTTTTCCCTGGTGACTCCATTACCAAGAGACCAGTTGTACCAAGCAGTTTGAGCTAGAAATCTTGGCTCCGAAGAGAATTCACACCAGGAGAAACCGAGACCCAGAAGATGAAATCCATGTGTCTGAGCCTAAAAAGATTGTACACAAAAGAAAATAAAGACAAATAACCCATGTTTTTCATTTAGACTGATATCTATCATTTCCCAAATATGGAGTAACAAGCATTGAAGACCTTGAGTTTGATGTAAAATTTGAACAAACTCTGTTCCGGACTAAATTTGTATATTTCTTGAACGAAGTCATATTTAACAAAAAGATGTTCCAAGATTTGATTTTAGCTTCATTTGCGAAGCCTATACTGATTCATACTCAGAACCAACAACCACTTCAACCCCTCATAATAGCCATGGTAGCTGGATTTTCTCCTCTCATACTTCCTGCTTAGATACATGATTTACCTCGAGAGTATAATCTAAGGATCAAACTGTATGATGTTGAAGGTAGTGTGTGAGATTAGAAACATCTAGACTGGTTCAATGATTTTATAGACTTGGAAGAAGTAGATTTTGAAGATGCAAAAATGAGACTATTTGCACAAAGCCTTGCAGGAGAAGTGAGGAAGTGGTTCAGAGCTCTTCCAACAGCTAGTATCGGAAATTTTGAGGCCTTTGAAACCAACTTTCTTGAAAAATGGGGTGACAAGAAAAATCCCCTTCAGTTGTTGACTCAGTATAACAACATGAGGAGGTCACCTAACGAAATAGTGCAGGATTTTTCAGCTAGATTTGTAAAGCCTTATAATCTGAATCATACTGAGGTAAAGCCCCCCCTAAAGTTGCTCAACTCAGATATGTTGATTATTTTGAAAGTGATTTTTCTTTGTTATTGAGGGAATGAAGATATGATTCATTAGATGATATGATGACTGATGCCATAGAAGTTGAGGTAAATCTAATGGCTTTAGGAAAGATCAAATCTAACTCTAAAAGGGACATGAACATAGCTCAAGATAAGGTACAACCTTCCACCTCACAAACATCAGAAGAAAGGTTTGAAATGATGATGAAAACCATGGAGAAAATGATGGAAATAATGGCCTTAGATAATAATCATAACACCATAGAAAAGGATGATGGCCCACACAGAAATTAGAGAAGACCAACAATCCCATAAATTAGACAAAGAAATCAAGGGAATCAAGGAAATCAAGGAAATCAAGGGAATCAGGGAAATCAAGGAAATCAAGGGAATCAGGGAAATCAAGGAAATCAAGGGAATTAGGGAAATCGAGGGAATAATGGGAATCAAGGAAATTAGGGAGATCAGGGGAACCAAAAAATAAGGCCTCCTTTTCAAAATAATTCTGTGAATGATAATTATGAAGGATATTTTGAAGACAACATGAACTGTTGTGATGATAAATAAACATAGGTGTTTTTTACTAAAGAAGAACATGATCAGTTCGTTGATGCAAATGAAATATTCATGCAAGATGAGGAGGAAAGGCTATCAGTGGAAAGGGAAGATTACCAAACAGGATTGAAAAATTTCATCATGCAATTCCAGAGACAATATAATCTTTGAAATCATAAAGTACTTGCTAACCCCCCCAAGGGAAATCCTCCAGAGGGAAACCCCACCAAAGAAACTCAAAGTAACATACCCTCTTCAAATTAGCCCAAAAAATATTCTGCTACAAAATATGTTGTGGACAAAGGAAAGAAGAAGGAAGAACCCTAGAAAAAGGTACTTGAAACAAGAAAGGAGACAGTTACCAAAGAGGTAGAGAAAATCTCATCCTCCTTTAATTTTGAAAGTGAAATGGCCAAGATTAAAAATTATGTACCATTCAATGAATTGATCAAGAACAATGAATATAGAAATCAGCTCATCAAGATGCTTAAGATGGAAAAAACTTCTGATACCCTGAAGATACAAGATGATCACCCAACCATGTTATTTGGCCCACGTGTAGAGGAAAATAATGATTCTAAAGAAGTTCCCCCTTTCTATGGCAGTCTGATAATCCATGATATGACTCTACACAATGCCATGTTGGATTCAATAGCATCCCACAATCTGATGCCCAAGGTGGTGATGGACCAATTAGGTCTGGATATCACAAGGCCTTACAAAGACCTATTTTCTTTTGATTCAAGGAATGTGGAATGCCTAGGTCTTATCAAAGATTTGGTGGTGTCTTTAGCTCAAATTCCAGCAAAGACTATGGTCATGGATATAGTGGTTGTTGATATTCCTACCAAGTTTGGCATGTTGTTATCCAGGTCAAGGGCTGCAAAATTGAAGGGAACTCTCCAGATGGACATGTCACACGCCACCATCCCTGTCTTTGATCAAGACAAAAGGTTGTATAGAGAGGTTTTTCTCAAATACATGGTTAGCAATAAGTCACAAATGAGGAATAATCCCATCTACTCTATAGAAACTGAATTGGGGTCTTCCATCTTCTTCAACAATCTATGTTTTAAAGAGAAAGGGACAGAAATTGATATGGCTGACAAAGGTAGATCTGATCAGCAGATTGAGAAGTTTTTAGAGAAGCAGGACAATGCATAAAATGAGATGTGGAGCATGAGATTTGATGGAGTTGTCAACAAAGAGTGGGAAAGAGATGGTGTGTGGATTAACCCCCATAGATTGGCTACAAAATTGTTCTCTTATAAGATGGCTTTTGATTGCACAAACAATATGGTTGAATATGAAGCATTGGTATTAGGATTAAAAGATTTAAAGGAAATGGGTGATAAGAATATAGTTGTTCATGGAGATTTTGAGTTAATCATAAATCAGGTGAAGGGAATATATCAATCCAAGAACCCCAGATTAAGAGCATACATGAACACAGTGCTTGACCTACTTGAAAATTTTTCAGAATATAGCCTATCAATGATTCCAAGGGGTCAGAATTAGATTGTTGATTCCCTTGCCACTTCAGCTTCAATTTTTAAAGTTCCAATCTTTCCTAGAAGGGGATATGAGGTCGAGATCAAGCACAGACCAACAGTGTCTGATAACATTAAGTACATGCATATTTTTGAATATGATAAGCAAAAAGAAAGTTTCCTCAAACTAGAAAATGGATTTGAAAATTTAAACATTGATCAAGAATACTATGATGAAGAGGTGGATGCAACGACTTTCACAAAGGATGTTTACTTCGATAATCAGATTGTATTAAGAGATATAGTTCAATTGAAGAGAAACATCATTTGTAAGGGTCTGGCCCCATTGGATAAACTCTTTGATAATAATGATGTGCCTAGAAGTCCAAAAGTTATAGTAAATGAAGGGGATGTGGAAGATTTCAATATTGGAACTCAGGAGGATCCCAAGATCATTAAGTTGTCCAGAATACTCAACCCTGAAGTCAAGGAGAGATATATCAAATTAATGAAAGAACTCCCTGATGTTTTTTCCTGGAGCTATGAATATTTGAAAGTTTATGACACCAGTATAATTCAACATGTGATCCCATTGAAAGAAGATAACAAACCTTTCAAACATAAATTAAGAAGAATAAACCCATTGTTGTTTCCCTTGATTAAGAAAGAGGTAAAGAAGTTATTTGTAGCCAAGATCATAGTATCCATGAGGTTTTCTAAATGGGTGGAAAATCTGGTGCCAGTAAAAAAAAGGAGTGGAGAAATCAGGTTGTGTGTGTATTTCAGAAATCTGAACAGATTATCTTTAAAGGACAAGTACCCACTGCCTAAGATGGATTGGATTTTACAAAAAGTGGTGGGTTCTCAGAAAATGTCAATGTTGGATGGCTTCTCTGGATACAATCAGATTATGGTGCACCCAGATGATCAGGAAAAGACAACATTCACAACTCCATGGGGAACATTCATGTATGCCAAGATGCCTTTTGGGCTCATGAATTCAGGGGAAACATTTCAAAAAGCTATGGACATAGATTTTATTGATGAAAAAGAAAAATTCATTGTTATCTACCTAGATGATATCATTGTGTATTTTTGTTCGGATGAAGAATACCTCAAGCATCTAAGAAGGGCATTTTAGAAGTGTAGAAATTTCGGTAGCTCGTTGAACCCCAAGAAGTCAAATTTCTCCATGGAAGAAGGAAAGTTGTTGGGTCACATGATTTCAAAAGAGGGGATAAAGGTAGATCCTAGCAGAGTTGAGGAAATCTTAAAAATTGGCATACCTAGAAGTAAAAGGAGGTACAATCTTTCCTAGGCAAAGTGAATTTTCTGAGAAGGTTTATCCCTAATTTGGCTGAAATCATAAAGTATATTACTAACATGTTCATGAAATGAAATGAAATAAAGTGGACCACTGAAGCCAGAAAATTCTTCGAAGACATTAAATTGGCATTGACAAAGACTCCAGTACTGGCCAGTCCTAATTTTGAAAAAGACTTCATATTGTTCTCTTTTGCCTCAAAGCACACAATTGTTGTTGTTTTACTACAGAAAGATGAGCAGAATTTTGAGAATCCCATAGCATATTATAACAAGACATTCAGGGATGCTCCCTTGAAGTATGATATCATGGAGAAGAAAGCATATGCACTAGTCAAGGCCCTGAAAGAATTCAGAGTTTACATTTTGCATTCCCATATTACCGCTTATGTGCCCAATAATTCTGTGAAGGATATCTTAACACAGCCTGATCCTGAAGGAAAAAGGGGTAAATGGATAGTTGTGCTATTATAATATGACCTTGAGATCAAAACTACAAATTTGATCAAGGGACAGGGGCTTGCGAAGCTGATGGGACAGACCAACTGTGAAATTTTAGGAATAAATTTCATGGTTGATTTGTCAACAGGTGGAGAAGAAGAGAGAACTCCTCAAATATCCAAGAAATTTCTTGACTCCCCATGGTATGCAGACATCATTTATGTGTTGAGAAATTTGTAGGCTCCACCTGAATTAAGTAAAACAAAGGTCAGATTCTTAAAGATGAAAGCAACAAATTTTTGTATAGTAAATCAATCTCTATATTGGAAGGATCTAGGGGGGATTTTATTAAGCTACTTGTTGGAAGAAGAAGCATAGAAGACCATTAAAGAGTTCCATAAGGGTGATTGTGGAGCCCACCATTATTGGAAATCCATTGTGCACAATATTCTGAGGGTTGGGTTCTATTGGCCTAGCATTTTTCCCGATATCTATAAAGAGGTTTCAAGATGTCATGAATGCTATATTTTTTATGGGAAAAGAAAACTACAACCTCTTCCTTTGAAACCCATCTCTGTTGAAGAACCTTTCAGACAGTGGGGCCTTGATTTTATAGGAGAGATACATCCACAATCCTTATATTAGCAAAATTGGATTCTGACAACAAAAAATTACTTCACTAAGTGGATTGAGGCAGTTCCCACCAGGCAGGCAACAAATGTTGTTGTCATCCAGTTTTTGGAAGATCTTATTTTGTCCAAGTTCATATGTCCACTCAAAATCATAACAGATAATGCAACAACGTTTAAGTCCAAAAAGATGGAGAAATTTTTCAATGAATACAACATAACTCTGGGCCACTCCACCTCTTATTACCCTCAAGGAAATGGATTGGCAGAGTCATCAAACAAGAGCTTGACCAGAATTATAAAAAAGTTGCTACAAGATAACAAAAAGGCCTGGCACAAAAAGCTCATCCATGCACTATGGGCTAAAAGCATCACGCCAAATAGATCTATCACCACCTCACCTTTTCATATTTTTTATGGCACAAAGGCTATTTTTCCTACTACATTGGGGTTGCCAGTGATGAGGTTGTTATAGGAACATAATGCAAAAACAAATGCCACTTGAAGAAGAAAGGATGAACTAATTAGTGTGCAACAAACCAGGGAAAAGGATTTTTGCAATGCTCAGCTACACCAAGACAAGATCAATAAGTATTTTGATAGGCATAAAAAAGGTGGATGACTTCAAACCGAGATACTTGGTATTGAGATGGGATGCCAGAAACAAAGATAAGGGAAAGCATGGGAAGTTTGACCATCTATGGCTGGCACCATTCAAGATTGCAACATACCATGGAAACAATGCCTATATGCTATAGGAAAGTAATGGATACATCGTTGGAGGAGGGCCTGTGAATGGTAGTTTCCTCAAGAATTATGTCATTTAGAACAATCATCAACTTTTCCATTCATTGTACATAATCGTTTTCGTTTTTTTTTTGCATGAAAAAATTGAAATAAAGGCACCATAATTGAAGCCCGAGGTGAAGGCACTAGGTTATGCTGGGTTGATTTTGAGTTTTTGATAAAGGTTGATAGATTTATATTGTAGGATTAAATTACAGCCCAATCAATAGGCACTTGGTCTACTATTATTTGCTACCTTGCAGGGAGGATAGCATCCCCAGTTGGAGCCCATGTTATCACCATAACAATTTTTTGATGAATCCAAGTTTCAGAACTTAGCGAGGGGTTAAAAAGGTGTAGAGGTGCAATAAACTAGAGGACAAGGCCACATTTAGCAGAAGAGGGCTAAATTTAGTGTAAGTGCAGAGTTGATGAGACCCGACGAGCCACAGATCTCAGGCACCATAGATCAACGGTCAGAGACCATATCAGGTAGAGAACTAGCACGGAGGTTAATTATTTGAAAGAGGGCCAATACAAATACTGTGGTTTTGGCTTGGGACTACGTGGCGCCACCAGATGCATATCAGGGAAAAAAATAGTCTACTTGAAACTGCTTTGCCTCGTCCCTGATATCGGGAAGCGTGTATAAAGGGGGGACCCTTGTCATTATTTTATGTTATTTCAAATCATTTGAACGTTAAAAGTGGCACGACCGCTCCATTCGAACCTAATCTCAACTGTGCACCAAATTCACGTTTCTTCTACTCATTCGCAGGTATTTTTCATCATCGCCATGAATCCTGTTGTTTTGTCTATAAGAGAGAAAGATACCCTGCCAAGCGAAGAAGCCCTAATTGACAAAGACTTTGATGTGTTTGAAACTGAAATAACTGTCTCACCCATCTTTGTGTCCAGAGCCAATTTGTCATATAATGTAGGGAGACAGATACCCTTTCTCGAAGCGGTCCAAGCCTCCATAGTCCCTTACACCATCGAAGTCACATTCCCTTTCCTGGAATTCATAGGTTTGTGCACAGAACAATACTCATAGGAAGAGAAGGTTGTTTTAAACAGAGTAGGAGATTGGGTGTTGTTCATGCATTCTACAGTAATTTGGGTATATGGTTGTCAAGACGCACCTTACCTTCTCCCTATCATTCTGACACCCAGATTCTTTTCCCTAGATTTCATCAAGCAAAGAATCATCTCAGAGACAGAGCATTTCCTGAAAATGCACAAGGTGTCCAACCTGAAATTTCCTTTCATCATAGGACACTTTGTTGTGAAGACTAGATCCTTCTTATCTCAGATTCAGGCCAAACTCAAGAAGTTTGTATTTCACAGCTACAAGGGAGAAGATATGATCCACATTAGGTCATATCTAAAAGAGTATTGATAAGAAAACATGGCCCTTATGAACATGAGCATGTTGAAGGTTTTGACAGATTGGCAAATTTGGAAACGTGTGTTGATATGGAAGCCATCTTCCATCCTTCTCAGACACAACAAGTAGGGACAAACCTACAACAGACTCAGACACAACAGACCCCTAAGAATATGATATTCAAAGTTCCCAAAGAAAGTGTCTACACCAAAAGAAGTAGTTCAAAAGCCCTGGGTGCTAGTGAGAAGCAAGGTATCCCTAAAAAGATAAAGATCACACAATCTCCACAAATAGTATATTTGGAGGAAGAAGAGCCTAAAGAGCAAGTAAGTATGGATATGGTGGAGAGTGTTAGGAACCAAATATCAATATAGCATTGAAAAATATCAGACTAAGTACTCAATGCCTTGAAAAAGAGAGAAATTAAGATAATAAGCCTCTTTGAGGGGGCAACCTCCTTATGCCCACATAAATTTCCAAATACAAGATGATTCCAAATGAAAATGTCTCCTTCATATATATAAGAGACTAGGAGGTATAATTACAACTAATGGACTAAAGCCAACATAAATAAAATAACATTACTAATGTAATATGCCCCAATTAAGGGGTAATGAGCCACTATTTAGGGCTTAACATGCCCCTCCCCTTGAGACAAGTGTTTTACGCAACACTTGAGTAAATCTGAATGCTTTTGTATAAAAGACTCATCTTCCCAAGTTGAATCTTCAGCTGGTAGTTTCCTCCATTTAATGAGATACTCTGAAATGGATCTATTCCTCAGCTGGCAAATTCTTGTGTCAATGATGGCTTTAGGCTCCAATATGATTTTTCCCTCCTCGTCAAGTTATGGAAATATAGTTTGAACTCAGATCTTGCCACCTATAACCTTCTTTAAGCATGAAACATGGAAAACTGGGTGTACTCATGAAGATCCAGGCAAATCCAATTTGTATGCCATAGTACCAATCTTTTGCAACACCTTATAAGGGCCATAGTACTTTAGTGGTAATTTATTATCCTTCTTGGATTTATTGAGGGACATTTGTTTGTATGGTTGTAGTCTTAAAAACACCCAATCCCCTACTTCAAAACTTCTTTCGCTATGATGTTGATCTGCTTGTTGTTTCATCCGATTCTATGCCATGGTCAGGTTGTCCTTTAATATTTGGAGAACTTGTTGTTGACACTCGATGTGATCTTCCACTACTTGAACCTTAGATTTTTATTTTAGAGAAGAAGTGATGGAAGGAGGGTGGTATTCATAGAGTGCCATAAATGGTGTCATTTTTATTGCACTATGAAAGGAAGTGTTATATCACCATTCTGCCAAGGGTAACCATTTGAACCATTGTGTTTGTTTATCAGAGACAAAGCAACAAAGGTAGCCTTCTAGACATTTGTTCACTATCTCGCTTTGTCCATCAGATTGAGGATGATAGGATGAGCTATGAGCCAATTGAGTACCCAAACAAGAAAATAATTCTGTCCAAAAATGTCTAGTGAAGATGGGATCTTTGTCACTTAAAATAATCTTTGGGCTGCCATGTAGCTTTTGAATCATCTCCATGAATGTGGTGACAAATGTATTGGCTTTGAAGGGATCAAAGAGTGCACAAAAGCATGTGTACTTGGTCAGTCTATCAATAATCACCATGATGACACTCTTTCCTTTAGTGAAATCCATGGAAACCTCCTCCCAACACTGACTTGAAATGGCTAATGGTTGTAAAAGACCTAGGGTCTTAATTGTTTCCACCTTATTTTTTTGGCAAACCAAACATTCTTCCACAAACCTTTGAACATCAGTTTTAAGGCCATCCCAAAAAAATTCCTTCTTGACCCTATAGCAGGTTTTAAAAAATCCCGAGTTCCCCCCTATTGGAGAGGTGTGCAATTCCAATAGTACCTTTTGTTTGAGTTGGGAGTTCTTACATAAATATAAGTGATCTTTGTACCATAGTGAATAATTTTTCCATGTAAATGTATCTGATGCACTGGAATCCTTTTGCAACCTTTGAATGAGAGTCTACACATTTTCGTCATTCTTCCATTCATCCCTTGCTTCTATTATCTAATTGGGTTCGATGATCAAGATAGCACAGAGAAATGCCTCAACATCTTCATCCTTTCTTGAGAGTGCATCTGCCACAACATTTTGCTTCCCTTTTTTATAGACGATTTCAAAAT
The DNA here is from genome assembly GCA_009831015.1 of Picea engelmannii. NCBI lineage: Eukaryota > Viridiplantae > Streptophyta > Pinopsida > Pinales > Pinaceae > Picea > Picea engelmannii. The sequence goes on along the minus strand of ML778661.1, from coordinate 1,028,607 downwards.
TATAACCCAATATCTCCGTTACCCATTTTTGTTGTTCTTATAATGATAGTCTTTGTTCCAAGAAGTATTTAATACTATCATGATATGTTTTGACCTTGAAGTGCCTACTTATTAGGTAAGGACACCATTTCTTCAATGCATGCAGTATTGCCAACATTTCCTTCTCATAAATGGGTTTGTGTAAGTCCTTTCCCTTCAGTGGAGGACTTTCAAAAGCCACGGGCCTTCCTTCTTGCATTAGGACAACACCAATTCCATTTCCCGAGGCATCACATTCCACAATAAAGGTTTTTGTGAAGTCTGGAGTGGTCAAGACAAGAGCTTTGCACATCACCTTTTTAAGTTGTTCAAAATCTTTAGTTTCCTTCAAAGTCCATGAAAATGCGTCCTTCTTAGTTAGTGTCATTAAAGGTGTTTTTATTCTTCCATAGTGCTGAACAAACTTGCGGTAGTAACCTGTCAAACCCAAGAATCCTCTAAGATTATTCAATGTTTTTGGAATTGGCCAATACATCATGGCCTTAATCTTGTTAGGGTGTACCTTGACATATTCATGAGATACAATATGACCCAAATAATCTACCTCCTTCACTCCAAAGAAAAATTTGGATGGTTTGGCATATAGTTGTTTCTCCTTTAGTAGTTGTAGCCCTTTGTCAACATGTCGCACATGATCCGCCCAAGACTTGCTATAGATTAGTATATCATCAAAAAATACTAACATAAATTTTCGAAGGAAGGTATTGAAAATGGAATTCATCAACCCTTGGAATGTGGAAGGTGCATTTGTAAGGCCAAAAGGTATGACCAAAAATTCATAATGGCCTTCATGAGTTGAGAATGTTGTTTTGGGGATATCTTCTTCCTTCATTCTAATCTGATGATACCCTGAACAAAGATCCAACTTTGTGAAATAGATTGCTCCATGTAGTTCATTTGGGAAACTTATCTTTAATAGCGATATTGTTGAGCTCTCTATAATCTAGACACATATGCTATGAGCCATCTTTCTTGAATACCATTACCACCGGTGCAGAGTAAGAACTTTGGCTAGGTCTAATAATGCTAGCCTCTAACATTTCTTCAACCATGCGCTCAATTTCACTCTTCTGGGCATAAGGGTATCTGTATGGCCTGATGTTAGGAGGAACACTCCCAAGAATTAGGTGAAGATAAAGATCATGATTTTGAGTGGGTAGTGGGTGGAAGACCTTTGGGAATATCTTCAAATACTTTGGAAATATTATCAGTGATCCCTTCAAGATATTGAGGAACAGATGGCTTAGATGTTTGAACATCTAGTGGGCATAGTTGTGCAATAACACCTTGATACCCCTTTTTCAATAATTTTGTCATTCCATTAGAGCTTATCACCTTACCGAGTTTCCTAGTGATCCCAGTGATGCCTCTTAACTCAATTTCTTTTCCTTCGAATGAAAATTTCATGAAAAGTTCTTGAAAATTAAAATCCACTATTCCTAATGATTGTAACCATTAGATTCCTAGTACAACATCAACACCACCAATGTGTTAGCCTATGGCTTACCTTTACCAAACACTAAGTCTAAATTGTAACCTATATTTGTATTTAGGATATTAGTAATATATCCTCAAGTGATGACTAATGATTTAGTTAAGATTTCCTAGCCTAGTCATCATGCATGATTTTAGTATCTAGAGAAAATATCTCTATGAGGTGGCATCACCCATTGTACTATAAATATGTAACATTGGAGTGAATACAACCAGTGTTGGCTAGTGAGCCTTTTACGCCATGTTGTTTTTCTTGTTTATGTTTTATCAATTGGTATCAGAGCTTCTTATGCTCTTAAGGGCATGGTAGTCTCGAGATTCATGGTAGTTTTGCATGAAAGATATTGTTGTTAAAATGTGGAGATGAGCATGAAAAACCAAGAAAAAGAGAAAGAAAAGAAGAGAAGTGAGTGTCCACAAGCTACCTCATCGAGTCAAGTAAGATCTGCAATTTATTTACCTTTTTTTATTTTTCAAATCTATTTGTTGAAGTTTGGTTATGGTCATTTTCACACATCGCAGTTGAACACTTCCAGTTCTTTGCAGTCCCCTATGTGTATCGCTTTTTCCAAGCTAATCCATCATTGTTGAAATCATAATTTAATAGATCCATGCCATCATCATAGTCATTCCATGTATCCAGATTTGGCTCATTAAAGTTTTCAACCTACTCATATGAGAAATATTTATTGCAGACTTGAAGGATGTGCCTTTTCCATTGCCTTAGATCCTTTTTTCCTTCCGATCCATATCCAAAACACTGACAGTCCACTTGATAGTTTCAATGTTTGTTTTCTTTTTTGTGGCAAATTCGTAGGGTTCTTACTGCAAATTCGTGACCTCTTGAGAGCATTTTTTTGATGTGAATTTTACTATGTTTTTTTGGCCAACTATAATTGTGGTGTTATGAGATTCACCATTGTTAGTTTCATACACCATTTGTTCCACTCTTTTGCTGCAATTTTGTGACTCTTTGGTATAGCCAATTTACCGTTAAAATGTAGATCGCTCTATATGTATTTTTATTCTAGCGGCCAATTGGGGTTTTGAATCTGTAAACTAGCATTAGATGGGCAATTCGCCCTATGTATTTCCTGCATTCTACTTGCCATATGCAGAAATATGGTTCATCATCGAATGTAGACTGTCTATCCCCTTCGTTTCTATCGCAGCACACTTCAAGTGAGATAAGAAACATAAATAAACAGTCGAAGAAAAATAAGGAATAGATTCATCATAGATTGTTTTCATTAATGAAGTGCTAGAGATGTCTTTGACTGTGCATGCCATTGCCATGGCTTGAATTTGGTGTCATGCCATATCTCAATTCGCCCTTTATGAATGTGTTGGTCTACCTCAATGATTCGACCATGATTCACTTGTGCACCTTCTAGCATTGGATTTAATTAAACAATTAAAAATGCAGTGTTCTATGGTAACCAAGTTGTAAGATTTTGTTATTGGATCCAAGAAGAAACTCCTCACAGTCTTTGAGATTTCGATTTGTCGGGTGAATTACATATCCGATTTATTGAGTGAATTGCAGCTCTGATTTTTGTTGGAAGCCTATGCCTGTGCTGAATTTCACCAAGGGTTTACAAAAGAATAAATAGATCAGTGGGTTGATATGTTGATTTGTGGAGGTCGTGGGTCCACCTTCTTCATTCTCTGTGCATTAGTGGCTAATACAAAGAACTTTTGACCTGATCTAAAGTTTCATAAACCAATTTGTTGAAAAAGTATGTAGATCGTTTATTCTTTTCAGCTACATATGGAAGTTTTATGAGATATATTGTAGATCAGGTTGCAAATGGCAAGGATGGACAAATAAAATTGACACAACAGGCAACTACAAACCGTGCACAGATTTCAGATCATATTCAACAGATTTCAGATTTCAATTATGAAACAATGCCAATTTGAATAAAATTAGGTTGTTTGTTGTCATAGTCCCTCGGGCTCCTCTAATCATTGTGTGTGAGGGTGCCATAGGCGTTCTGTGGGCGATCTTAGGGTATCTGTGATATTTACTTGCACCAGATCTGTAGTCAATCCCAGCTAAAGTGGGGAGTTTGCCAAAAGATTTGAATATCCATGTTAAGGATCATGCGGTTGCATAGTTCAAGGAGATTATGAGTCCTCATGTTTGCTTCCAATTTTGTAACTTTGTATTTTTGCAAGGTTTGATTTTTCTTTGGAAATATATTCCATGAAAGAGTTGTATTTATCCTTCTTTCATTTGATTTGGATCAATTGCAGAACTAGAATGTCCTGGATAGAATGATAGCTATCACGTGTTTCTGTTGTCCTCAGTGTAAAATGACATAATTTCTCCAGTACGAAGTTAGATGTGTATGAGATCAACAAAATCGAACAAGGAGATAACAACAGTGGCCAGTTCAATTCTAGAAAAGTCCATCTTGTTGAGGGTATCTATTTTGATGAGTCAATTTGATAAGGTGCTTACTGGTCAATTTGACAGATTTTAGACAACGACAAGAGAGTTCAAGTGAATGCTTGTTCAGCCTTTACTACTCTTGAACAAGAGGTTGCAAAAGAATTGGAACCTCCGTCAGAACTCATTATACACTGCCTTTTTGTGTGCCTTTGATCATATGATTTTCAAGGAAAAACACACATTTATTTTTTTTAATTATTATTATGGTGCACATTATATTGTATACGAGGTATGTTACAGTGAGGATCTCCTTGATGAGCTTGTGCAACATTTTGTTGTAGGCCACAATAGTGTGATGACCTGAAAGTTTGATTAGAGATAGTTCTAAACTTTGGCTTTGAAACATAAAAGTGTTTTTGCCATATGTGTTTAGGATGGCATAAAGCGGAAGTTATTTTACCTTTCGTGCACATGTTATAAGTGGGTTTTGGGATCTATCCACTAGTGCACATTTGAGGCATGCTGCCTTAAATTTAAATGGTAATCAATTTATGGAGAAATTTTGTAGACGAAAGGAGAAAAGAAGCGTGATTTCATAATAAAAACATATTTTATTTGGTTCTTGTGTCCTAGATCCGCCTAAAATTGAACAAGGGGATCTTAGGTACACTTTGTGTTGTGTGTGATGGTAAGATTTTTATGGAATCTTTATGTCATTATGTTTGGTGTTGACATAATCATACTTGCAATTCATCATTTAACACAACAAACATGAAGTTCAAGCTCAAATTCATGTAATTCAAGCATATGTGAAGAACATTCTCAAGCATTCAAGTCATCAATTACATCAGTAATGGACAAATCAAAGTTTTCGAACTCAACACATCACGGAGCATTTGAAGTTAAATTGTAACTTGCAAACAATGTTTGTTGTAAGATTACTTTATCAGAATTTATTGTAACTTGCAAATTGCCCTTTTGTAAGTTTACTTGTCTTTTTGAAATCAAGTTGATTTGAATTGAATTTGTCATAAAGTGCATTTTTGGCCGAGCCCGACACCCTAGAGTCATTTTGAGTCGTAATTGACAAGGATGAATACTTGAAACTCAAATCATTGTAATACTTTGGGATGCATTTTTCGGTGGTAACCGACATCCTCAGCTTCCTAGAAGCAAGTTCAAGCAAGGAAAGTTCAAGTGAGCATGAATAGCAAGCAAGTGTGAAGTTCAAGTGAGCGATTCAAGTGAGAAAGTTGCAAATAAACCTTCTTCTGTTGAGTCCAATTGTAATTAGGATCTACCTACACAAGGAGACCTCATTTAGTGTTTTTTGAAATGGCTCGAAGTCTCGAATTATTAGAGTTACTGAACACTCTAATAAATACCACTGAAGACAACATAGTGATATTGAACAAAACAACTCTTCAATCAATGCTAACTTGTTTGCAAGTGACGCAAGATAAAGTTAGACTTCTTCAATCTCTATCCCAGCCATTGAATGATGAGTTGATAGATTTCAAAAATCAACAGCCAGTGAAGTGTTTTGAACTAGTTTATGTTTAGCACAATCCTCTCTATGATGATGATGGTGATGTTTTTAATCAATAGTCAATGAAGGAGCAACTCAATAAGACAACTTCAGATGAAGACAAAGACGAAGTTATTCTTGAACCTACTTTTCAAGAGTTTTCTTTTGAGTTTAATGAAGAAAACTTTTCAATGATGCATCAACATGCAGTAAATCTGCTTCCATGGATTTCAAAGCAACAGGTTCATAATACTCTTTCTAAGACCATCATCAGACCTTAGGAAGAAATCATCTACAACAAGAATAGAACAGGAATTGGATATGACAAGGAAGTTACCTTTCATATTCCTGATTATTCAAGACCAATCAAGTTCCAAAGTGTTGGATTCCTTCAAGAAGATTCACTTTCACATGTTCTAGTTCAACATCAGAATGATAAGTGTCAACATTGTAATCGAGTTGGTAACAAGGAGAATCAATGTTTTGATCTCCATCCTTGCTAGCATTGTGGCAAGCATAACCATTCTTCAGACATATGTTCAACACTGAAGAAACTTGCAAGATTGAAAATTCACTATGAGTGGATTGATCCTTGGCAATGGTCATCAACAACCAAGCGATTATATAAGTCTTACCATAGAATTCAATCTCGAGTAAAGACCAATCTTGTAGCACATAACTTTTTTTGTACCTCACATAAGTGGTTCCCTTATGGCGTAGCTTTCAAGCATGGCCCTCACGGGATGAGATAACATGTGGTTTTTTCCGCATGCCCACTTTGTGTTGTACTCAAATGAAACAAGTATGGTACTCTCTTGAGCCTAGAAGGGGGGAGTACAATGATGCAACTCTCATGCACCTTAAGGGGGGGAGTTCAAAATTCCAGTGAATATGATTCATGAAACCACTTGTGGTCTCTCCTTTTAGCTGACAAAGTGGGGAATTGATGATGGAATTGAAGATGGTTGTCAAACAGAAAGTTTCAAAAACAACAAACATCAAGTATGCCAGATGGGCATGAAATTTTCCAAATGGGCAACTGTGGTCTATAGATGACAGACTTTATCATAATTATGGTTCATTAAGTTTAAGTTGAATCATACATAATAGGGATGTTGATTTTGATTTATAGAGCAATGATGTGGACGTTTGGTTCACATAGATGGTCATTTGACCTAGCAGAGGACAAGAGGATCCTTCTACATTGCAGCTTGGCATTTGATTGATTTGTCAGGCATTTTTTAGGGATGTGTCAGACTAGAAGCTAATTCACTTCTCTTGGTTCGCTCTCATCAGATTAGAGTTTACATTAAGTAAACAATTTCCATGCATCCTGGCTCACATGATTACATAGCGATATTTTCCAGAGATGGAAGAATTTGGCAGGATTATGGTTCAATGAATTGCAATTGAATCATACACATTATACATTGGGATGTTGTTGGACACCTAAAAGTGTCACAATTGGTTAGTGGTTATCCAAAAACCATCGGATACATGGTATCAATTGGTTAGTGGTTATCCAAAAACCATCAGATACATGGTATCGATTGTTCAATGGTTATCCCAAACCACATATTTAGAGATCACTTCAGTGATACACTGATAGTAGAGTGGTGATACTACATGTTCACCAATTAGTAGAAGACATCAGATTCTTCTAGCTAAAATACTTGGCAAAATGATCAAATTGTCAAGCAATCAGGGAATGTTCAGATATTGCAATTGTTCACTTCCATATCTTAGCTCTCTTCCAGTTCATTTTAGATGAACCATTCAACATCCAGATTGGCAGTTTTTCAGGTAGTTCTTCATTGAGGCTCAACTTAGGAGTTTTAGTATGAAGACTTGGAATTGATACTAGTTTATGCTTAATTTTTGGTATTATTGATTGCACTTGTGATTGAGGGGGGCATTGTTAGCCTATGGCTTACCTTTACCAATCACTAAGTCTAAATTGTCACCTATATTTGTATTTAGGATATTAGTAATATATCCTCAAGTGATGACTAATGATTTAGTTAATATTGCCTATCCTAGTCACCATGCATGATTTTAGGATCTAGAGAAAATCTCTCTATGAGGTGGCATCACCCATTGTACTATAAATATGTAACATTAGAGTGAATACCATCAGTGTTGGCTAGTGAGCCTTTTCCACCATGTTGTTGTTCTTTTTTATGTTTTATCACAATGGGTATAGAAATAATTGGACTATTCATTACATATTCCCCCATAGTAATATTGATCTTATTGCATTTTCCTAAGCAATTGATAGTTCCTCCATCTGCAATCATTACTTGAAACTCTAGCACTGGATATACAAAGCAATTGAGAGCTTTGGCTAAGTTATAGTGAATGAAATTATGAGTACTCACAGAATCAATTAGGACTATTACCTTTTTCTTTTTGATATATCCTTCGATCTTAAGGGTTTGAGGAGTGCTAGTTCCAACCAATGCATTACACGATATCGTGGGAGTCAACTCTTTAGATGAAATTTCTTCTATGTTTTCATCTTGAGATGGTTCGTGTTCTTGTTCTTGTTCTTCTTCCTCTTCACAATCTATGTAGAACAATTTCTTCTCACCACACTTATTTCCCTTAGTGTACTTGCTTTCACAATTAAAGCATAAACCTTTTGCTTTTATTTCCTCCAATTGTTGAGGTGTTAACCTTGTAGGTTGAGGTGTTTTAGAAGGAGCATTATTTTCTCTATAGATGTTAGGATTGGTCCTTCTAGTAGCCATAGCCATATTTTTACTTTCAACATTTCTTTCCACCCTAAATGCATTCTCCAATGATTTGGGTTCCCAAAGGCGAACCTCATGTTGAATGTTATCCTTTAAAGTTCCTATGAATACATCAATCAAGTGCTCATCTGGAATATATTTTACCTTTATATTCAATCTTTGGAAGTTATCAATGTGCTCTGTAACTGAACCCTTTTGCTTCAGATTTATCAATTGGCTAAATAAGGTAGTGCTCTTTGTATCCTGATAGTGTGCTATCATTTCTTCCATGAACATTGTCCAAGTGACGAGTGATTTGCGAGAACAAATCCATCGATACCATACAAATTGATTGGGTTCTAAATATAAAGAAGCAATTAGTACCTTTTGTGTATGTGGCACATTATGTAGATCAAAGAATTGCTCCATCTGAAGTATCCATGTGAGTGGGTCCTTCCCATCAAACTTCCTCATATCAATCTTAGGAACGTGGTTGGTATTCAACCCAAAGTTGGAGTTTCTCCATTCTTGATTCACCTTCCTTGTTTCCTCATCATAAATTTTATGGGATACATTTTCACTTTCAGGTTTCCTCTCTATTACAAAATTTCTCAATCCTTCCATGATCTCCCCTTTTAAATCATTCATCTTAGTATTTATTGCCTCCAACTTACCTTTCGTTGAATCCATCATCTCTTCTAGTTCATCTTTTGTTATTGTCTTCTTTTGTAAATCATTTATGTACCTACACATTTCTTCACCTTCATCAAGAGTCCAAGTAGGATTGTCTGGAGGCTTATTTGGTGTAGAAGTTCCATTTTTTGGTGGCATGTTGGCCAAGTATCACTTTAAACCTTGATTTTGAGGTGGTTCTGCTAGACAATCTTCCTTTTATTGTATCTCCAAAATTTCGACCCTTCTGAGTATGAATTTTTTTTTTTTTATAGGTCTTTGATATTTCTTCTCTGTAATGCCACAGGTCTGATAAAAATTGGATGTGCCAAGTGGAATTTACGATAACTTCCCCACAACTTGTTGATTTTTGGCCTTTCCAGGAGATCTCACTTGTATAGTGTGCCCCGCACAAAATAATTGATATAAAATTTTGAAACCCATACCAGAACTACTATGGGATGTCCACTATCTAATGCAACTAGTATCACTCAATTTCGATACTCTAGGAATAATTTATGATTTTTTTACCCAAAATACCTACTTGAGACTAGTCAATAGGACTAGTCAGATACCCTATCTTCCACAGGGTGTATCTTCAAATTTAAGATCACCTAGAAGCTGAAATTGTTACCACAGATACCTTACAGTTTTTTGTGCATATCCTTTGGAGTTCAGGGTCTAAAACGTTACTGAAAAAATGTTATAGCGAAACTTCTGCAATGTCTCAATTTAGGATGATTCCAGAACTATATCTTACAAAGGTTGTATCTCTGAAAGTATAAGGCCTCAGGACCTGAAATTTTAAGCCGATGTACCTTTATCTATTTACTAAATATCCTCCAATACGTTCCTTCTAAATCATTGTAGAAAAAATGTTATAGCGAAAATTCCAAGGTGTCTCAGATGTAGAAGCGAAAGCCCAAGACCTTGAGCTCTGATACCATATGTTAGGAACCAAATATCAATATAGAATAGAAAAAATTCAAAATAAGTACTCAACACCTTGGAAAAGAGAGAAATTTAGATAATAATCCTCTTCAAGGGGGCAACCTCCTTATGCCCACATAAATGTCCAAATACAAGACGATTCCAAATGAAAATGTCTCCTTCGTATATATAGGAGACTAAGAGGTATAATTACAACTAACGAACTAAAGACGACATAAATAAAATAACATTACTAATGTAATATGACCCAATTAATGGGTAATGAGCCACTATTTAGGGCTTAACAGAGAGTGGCACAATCAAGGAAGAAGCTGTTAAAAGAAGTATGCCCCAAAGTGAAAGCAGCTCAAGAGATTTTAGCATCAAAAACCAGATTTTTGATAAAGCACCTGGAGCAGTCTACCAATCTAAAGAAGATTTAGAAAATCAATATGTTGTGAAAGGAAGCACTTCCATGAGTGAAATGAGAGAGTTGATACCTGAGGTAGAAAGTATTTCTCATCATAATTCTTCTATGTTCTCATTCAGGGATATAGAGAAGAAGACACTCAACATAGTAGTGGCAGATGAGGATAAAGTGTCTGAAGTTAAGCTGCATTATGAAAATATCAGTGCCCCAGAAAAGGTGAAATTCCATAGAAACACTAGTTACATGTTTTATTCAGACTACTTGAGTCTGAGCTTGAAGATTTCAAGGTTGAAAACTCATGCACTTAAGTTGGAGGGGCAATTGAGGCAAGAAAAATTATCCAGCAGAGCTTGGCAGACTTAAGTCAAGAGATTAGAATCTGAAGGCCCTCAAGGGGTAAAAGATTCCTTAGAAGAGAAATAAAAGATGATTCAAAGCATGAAGAAAAGGCTAAAGATGTATGCCACAAAGAATCCACAAACAACAAAGCTAGTTTCTCTAGAACAAGAGAAAGAGACATTTTGACAGGAAGCATTGAATTACAAGGACAAAGTATTACAGCTGGAGAAAGAAAAGGAGGATTGGTCACAAGGACAGGTAGAAGTATGAAACATGGTTGCAGATGTACCTTGTAATATAGAAGCTGGTTCAAACACTAAAGGACTTGTCCAGGCTATGTCACAAGTTAGCATGAAGGCGGGAGAAATCAAAATCCTTAAGGGAGTTATAGAAAAGCTACAACAAGAAATGAAAATAAAGGATGAGAAGATGGCCCAATTCCAGAAAGAAAATGAAGCTTTGCAGGAAAGAGTAGACAAGTTGAAGACAAGGTTGAAAGGTAAAGGACTTTTGCAAGGAGCCAAACACATAATCCGGGACTCTATTTCTGTTGAAGCTACCAAGTTTAGGGTATACCTAAATTTCATAAATGACAAAGATAGCATGGCCATCACAACCAAAAGCAGGTGAACTATTGTGAATGAGAAACTGGCAAAAAAACCCTCAGAGTGGGCCCAAAATGCTATAAATATATTAAATTCCATTCCCACTATTGAACTTCAGACCATTAGGGTCAAGGATAGGACTACATTTATCATTTGGGCTAGGAGGATCATTGCCAAGCATAACCTGCTCAAGTCAATTCAAACCAAATCCATACAGATGGAGCAAAGTATACAGGAATTCAAGGATCTATTTGAAGAGTTTTTCATCGAAGGCCTCCCACCATTTTGGTATGGCAAAGGGAAATTATATGATCGGGAGGAATACAACTCTCACCTCGCCCAATGCAGAATGGATCACTCCAAGTTTGAATACCTGGAGAAAAACTTGAAAGGAACAAATCTGGTGGAATGTTTGACCACATATTTTGAGATCTAAAATTAGTTCAAGACAGTAAATATTGGGCTACCAACCATGACTTATGCCACTTGCATCGACCTGGAGATCCTGATAAAGGAAATGATGGATTATGAGATCCCTTATGACTTACAGTGGAAAGAGATGGTGCGGCTAGGAAAGACAAAATGCAATTTTCTAGGAACCAACAAATAGCCTACAAGTGTCACCAAGATGGAGGATTTGACAGAAGACCAAACAGGAAAAATGGTGAAGATAGAATTCGAAGAGTCGGAGGAATCGACTATGGATGAATGAAGCATTTTTTGTTTGATCGATCATTGTAATCAGTTCCCATACCAAAACTGTCGAATGTAATTATTATAGTCAGTTTTAGAAGCTGAAACGTTTTAGTTCATATATTGTAATCGGTTTCTAGTTGATAGAAACTCGAATTGTATAAATGATAGAAGTTTTGAATGAATTAATTTTGGCAAAAGTGAAAGGGCACATTTTTAGTTGTTCTAAACTCAATTGTAATTTTTTGGAGCTGAATTGAATACATATGCAGAAGCTTTTGAATTCTCTATGAAAAGATTCTAATGGTGGTGATATGAGTTTTGTATTCTCTCATAGTATGTATTTCTTGTGTTCTTAAATTCCATTTTCCCTTTCTTCTATTTAAATTGGATATTTAAAAGCTCAAAATTCATCTTGTGATGCTCTCGGCTTAAGAAATTTAAACTATGTGATTTTCTTCCTAACTAATTCAGAATTCATTGCAGTAATGCTTTGATGTAGTTACTTGTTTTATTCTTCTTCTTAAACTCTGCATAAATACAATTTATAACTCTGATTCATTGCCTCATTTATCCTTTATCCTCTGGAGATTTATACCAGCTAGTCATTGTTTTCATTCACTTTCAAAATTTCGACTCCATAGCCCTAAGTGTCCCTCCCCTTCCTTGCCAATAACTTTATAAAAAACCCCAAAACAAACTAAATCTAGCCACCGATTTCCAAAGAAATATCAAGTGACACGAGAGAGCCCTCTCTGAGCTGAGAAGGATAGTACCCAACTCTAAAGTTAGCTGAAATAGTTACCTCTGTCATTTGTCTATCAGCTAGACAAAATTTACAAAGTGCTAAGAGAAGGCATGACAAGGAAAGGTGTTACACATTATTTTCATCACCCCTATGATCGTTAATGATGTAAACCTATTTGTTGCCTTCAGAGGGGTCAGTGGCTTGAATTCCTGAAGAAAGAAGGGAGAAGAACTTTGCCTGAGAGAAGTTGTATTTTCCTTTCTAAAAACTCTATTAAGGAAGATCATCGTAGGCTGCACTATATGTAGGGTGTAGTGATGCCTGATTTCTGCACTCTTCTATGAAGCTATATTGTGACGTTTCTGCAGGCTGCCCTATGGCTAGGGTGCGATGATTTTCCTATGTGGGAAAAATGAGCATCTTCTCGATGCTTCTAGAAATAGAAGCTTATATGGTGAGGTGGCCTATGAACGATTTGGATCTTATTTTCTTTCATGATTTAGTGGGATCATCCTAACCTCCTCAACTTATCCTCTTCAGCTTATAAAAGGAGAGGAGCTCTCATGGAGAAAGTTAGATGGGAAATTTGGCTTGATATTGTTAGCTTGGTTAGAGTGGTTTTGAGCTTTGCTTTGTCAAGATATATTGTGAGTAGCCATCAGATCTATAGTCACAAAATCTGTGGATCAGAAGTGTGTGGGAAGTAAGGAACTGTTGGAAGGGACCTTACGACATCAAGGATTTGGCTGTAATCACTCTTTCCATTATTTAATATAGATATAATTTTATTTCCTATATGAATGTTATTTGTTCATATTGTATGATTCCTTGATCACGTACATAGTTTAATATCAAGTATACTATGTTATTATTGTCTTCGTTGGCTTGTGTTCCTTTGCAGATATTTCTCCATAAGCCTCATGACGGAGCTTGGATTGCATTGGCAAAGTTGGATCTTCGATATTTAAAAGGTATTTTCTAGATCTATTTCTCATTTGATAATTGAATCTAAGGAAAGAGTAGTGTATTGTCTTGTTTTGTTCTAGTTTCGTAGTGAAGCTAGGGGGATTGATTTGTGTCCACACTTAACAATTAGCTTGATAACAAAATTGGCGACTCCACTGTGGACGAATTGTTTTCCTAGTTTTCCTTTCTTTCTTTCTTTGATTGCTTGTATTTTGTTTTCTGAGTCATTGGAAGATCCATCTTGACTCTCTGATTATTAAACCTCACTGGAAAAACCTTCTTACTATTTATTTTTTCATTTTTACTTTGATCGTCGCACCCTGCTTTGAGGGACAGTGCGGTGATATAGGATCAATACACCCTAACTTTTGACACAGTGCGATGTCTCTACATTGTATTTGTTCTCTTTCCTATGGCAATCAAGGATCATCACGCTGTGTTAGTCTAACAACCTACGACAATTGTGAAACAAAATTGTTTTTTGATGGTTTTCCCTGCCCATATATGTGATAAGTGTTTGGGGTGATTTGTTGGGTCTGACTACAGTCTTCTTGACATCTTTGAATCTGTTTTTAGCCATCTTTTCTTTGTTTTAATTGGTTTCCTTTTGAAAGATTTGATCTCTTCCTTTGAGTGTCTTTGTGTTACAAAGCATTGTTTTTTCTTTAGAATTGTTTGGTGAAAGAACTTCTTCTTGTTTTATAGAATAATTCGTGTTAAAAGAGAAAATTTGTTTGGGTTTCTTTATCTTATAGAGACTTTCTATTGCTTTTAGCTATCTTTAAAACAAAAAATCTTATTTCTTTATTTTCATTAGATTGGGGGCATCCTTGCATTTGAAGTAGTGAAATTGCATGGTTTTTGGCTTTTTGGTCTTGAATTGCATTGCACAATTTTTGGATTGCATTGGCAAAGTTGTATCTTCGATATTTAAACTGTATGTTCTAGATTCATTTCTCATTTAATAATCGAATCTAAGGAAAGAGTAGTGTATTGTCTTGTTTTGTTCCAGTTTTATAGTGAAGCTAGTGGGATTGATTTATGTCTGCACTTAACAATTAGTCTGATAACAAAATGAATGGCAAGGAATGAGAAGGAAAGGCATGGCATGACATGGAAATGTAAGGAAAGGAAAGGAAAGGCATGGCAAGGCAAGGTGAGGCATGGCATGGCAAGGAAAGGAAAGGAAAGGCATGGGAAGGAAAGGCAAGGCATGGGAAGGCATGGCAAGGAAATTCATGGGAATGAATGGCAAGGCAATGCATGGGAAGGCATGGAAAGGCAAGGCAAGGCATGGGAAGAAAAGCAAGGAAAGTCATGGCAAGGAAATGAAAGGAAAGTGAAGGCATGACAAGGCAAGGCATGGCATGGAAATTGAAAGAAATTGAAGGCAAGTGGAGGCAAGGAAAGGAATGGCATGTGAAGGCATGAGAATTCAAGGTATGGAAGGGAAAGTAAAGGCAAGGAAAGGCAAGGCAAGGCAAGTCGAGGTATGGAAAGGAAAGACAAGGAAATGCATGGCATAGGAAGACATGACAAAGCAAGGCAAAGCATCGGAAGGAATATAAAGGAAAGGAATGGGAAGGCATGACAAGGAAAGGCATAGGAAGGCATGGAAAGGCAAGGCAAGTAATGGGAAGGCAAGTCAAGGTAGGCTAAGGAAAGGCATGGCATGGCAAGGCATGGAAAGGAATGCAAAGGCAAGGAAAGGCATGAAAAGGAAAGGAAAGGAATGGCAAGGCAAGGCATATGGAGGCATGGCATGGAAAGGCAAGGAAAGTAAAGTTAATACATGGCAAGGTAAGGTAAAGCAAGGAAAGGCAAGACATGGCATGGAAAGTGAAGGATAGGAAAGGTGAGGCAAACAATGACATGGGAAGGCATGGGAAGGAAAGGCATGGGAATCCATGGGAAGGAAAGCCATGACAAGGCAAGGAAATGCAAGGCATGGCATGACATGGGAAGGCATGGAAACTTGAAAGGAAAGGCATGGGAAGGAAAGGAAAGGCATAGGGAGGCAAGGCATGGAAAGGAAAGGGAAGGAAAGTGAAGGCATTGCAAGGAAAGGCAAGGCATGACATGGAAAGTTAAGGAAAGTGAAGGCAAGGCAAGGCAAGGAAAGGCATGGGAAGGAAAGGCATGGGAAAGAAAGGCATGGGAAAGAAAGGCAAGGGAATGAAAGGCATGGAAAGGAAAGGTAAGGTAAGTGAAGTCATGGAATCACAAGGCAAGGCAATGCAAGACATGGCATGGTAGGGCATGCAAAGGAAAGGAAATACAAGAACAAATATAACAACCCTTAAAACAAGTAATAATTAAATGAAAGGGGGCCAAAAATGCAAGCTTAAACTAGGGTTTAGATAACAAATGCATGTTGAAATGAAGGATGACACATGGCAACCCTATAATATTCAAGACATGGCAGCCTTAAAGGGTGGAAATTATGAAATAAATGTAATAAAAGGTGTCAAGGTGTATTCCTAGGGTTTAATTGTGAGGCATGACAATTCTTCCTTTTTTTTTATTCTTGTTTCATTGCAATGTTTCTTTTTTTGTTATTTTTGTTATTTTTTTTTATTCTTTGTTATTTTTCCTTTTTTGTTATTTTTTGGCATGGAATGGGAAAGCATGGAAAGTCAAGGAATGGGAAGGAAAGGTAAAGAAAAGCATGACATGGTAAAGTAAGGAATGAAAAGGAAATGAAAGGAAAGGCATGGCATGGCATGGGAAGACATGACAAGGAAAGGCATGGGAAGGCAAGGCAAGGCAAGGCATGGAAAGGAAAGGCAAGGAAATAAAGGAAAGGCAATGCAAGGGATGGAATGGGATGGTAAGGAAAGTAAAGGCATGGAATGGAAAGTGAAGGAAAGTGAAGGAAATGCAGGGCATGGAATGGTAAGGCAAGGTATAGCAAGGCAATTGAAGGAATAGCAAGGCAAGGCATGGCATGGAAAGGTATGTAAAGGCATGGAAAGGTATAACATGGAAAGTGAAGGAAAAGCAAGGAAAGGAAAGTGAAGGAATGACAAGGAAAGGCATGGCATGGAAAGGTACATTTTAACAACAGACAAAATATTTTACATACCAAAATATTTTAGGCAAGGTATATTTTAACAACATTCCAAATATTTTAACAACATCCAAAATGAAGACAAAATTATTCCTTTTACATACCTATGATCATTCAAGTAGACCATCGAGATCAATTCTAATATTGACAATCTCAATTAACTTCTCACACTCAGAGTAAGGCAATAAGTATCATACCTTTTATGAGTTCTTTCTTGATATTGTTTGTAGTTGGAGGTTTGTACTGATAACTAAGTTTGTAAAGTGGTATATGACTTGACATGGTTTATAATATTGAAATACATAACCACCTTTATTTCTTGTTCTTTCATATTGTGTCATATATTATCCTTTAATAACCATCGACCCAATTGGAAATTCAATGCCTTAGAAGTTTGTTACTAATCACATGAGGGTCTTCTTTCCCTCTAAGAATACTGTCAGCCAATAATCAGTTCCCCATTCATTATCTCTTGGAGAAATCACTGCGTATATGTGTCATGCAGAAAATGGAGTGCCAAAATGTGATTCCACTAAATGACCAAAGGATAAAACATTAATGCTAGTTATTTAAAATTTGATAGAAGGAATCAATCAACCTGGCAGTATGATATCTGAGACATGATCATAATCTGTTGAAATACTTGATTGGTCCTCCTCCAACTGGGATAATTTCATAGTTATGCGTTGACCAATGGGGAGTGATACACGATCCCATCTGTCAACCCAGTCTTTCGATTGACTATCATCTCATTCATTACTACTATATGGACCACATAAATAAGAGAGTTGTCTTCCCCATATTTTAACTATTGCATTGTCTGATGTTCTAACTAAATGTAATCCTCAAGTGCCCTAGATTGTTTTTCATTCATGCCAATGTGATCGATATACATTGACCACCTCCCAAAAATGTCTATGTACATGTCCTTTCCTATGTGATCGGTCTTCACGGGTTCCCTTTCCCTATCCCATTACTGAAGAACACAATTTAACAATGGATTTTTCATCTCGAATGAGGGAAGTAGTTGTAAAATTCATTTCTTTCCTATGTAACACTCTTTTTATGCATGCACCTGCTCCATCATGCTCCCCTTTCCCATGCTCAGACTCAAAATATTTCCAAATGTGTTGTACCTTTAGTTTTTTGTTCAACATAGGCAACCATTAAAATACATGAGAATTTTTTAACTGACCTACATAACCAACTGACCAAATCCAATGTTGATCCATCTATATGTTCTTCTCCTTAAGGTGATTGTAGAAAAAATGAAAACAATGTTGTATGTAGGCTAAGTCATGGCACTGATCATTGCTTATGTTGAAGTGATACTCTGTTGATATAACTATGTTTTGTTCATTACTATTTGTTCCATTCCTGTATGTGATATGGAGCATTATGTTGACTTTCTCTGAGTGATAATATTGTCTTTGAATCTCATTTTGCGGTTGAAGGGTGTAGTTCTCAGCAAAATCAACCATTAATAACAAAATACCAACAAGAAATGTATCTTTGCATATTCTAAAATGCTTGTCCTACCATCAATCCACATGGACATGCTGCAGATAATGTCGTGTCTATTCGACGAAGTCCTTCATGAAGTCACAAACTCGTACTTGGGAAGTAACAAATTGTATATTTTTTCTTTCTTGTCGTCTAGCAATATCATATATCACATATTTAAATCTCTGCAAGGAAACCTCCTTCCTCCCTAATTCACACTCATTGCTTACATGGATGCACTTACTCAGTAATGTCATTCCAAAACACCTGAGGCATGTCCCATCTAAGCATGATTTTTGATAAAATGTAAAACCCATCTAGCCTTGTACACAAGATGTTGTGAATAAAGTCTCTACACGACAATGACGACGATATAACTGAGCATTCCTACAAAATGGTGTTATGCAGAACATGATATGTGTGTGTGTGTGTTATGTAAAACATGATATATATATATATATATATATATTCTAACAATATGATGACTTGTTTCTACACTTTTCACTATTTTAATGCCTAAATCTCTCCTAACAACGGTCAAACTTCTAGATCTTAACAAAGCTAAAAATAATTGACATTTAGTAGCATCAGATTTTGGTTAAAAATATTCTTTAATGATTTTATAAGAGTGATAAATAATAGTATGGTTAGGTAACTTACCTTCAAGTGATGTTAGACCACTTTCATCAATATGAATGCGTTTAGGAGTTCTTCACCGCACACTACTGAATCTAGGTAGGGACGACGAACCCCTGTTCTGGCACTCTTGACCTCGATGCTATTGAGTTAACAATGTTGCATTTCTTTCCCCTTCAATCACTGGAATATCAACTATGGGAGGAGAGTGGACATGGGATTGACTAGTTTCTGGAACATTTGACTGTCCAAGAAGAGATTGCACCAAAGGAACTTCTTCACCACAATGTTGTACATCGGTTGCTTCTCTATATTCATCCATTGTATAATCAGCTCCAAGAAAATCCTCCATCATCTGGTTATCCACAACAAGTTGTCTTGATGAGATACTAATTGTATTTCTCTCTAATTAACTCTTGCACTTTTCTTCCAGTGATGGAGGATAAAGAATAACGACATCTATTCTGCCAGAAATTGGATTTCCCTCTTCTGAAAGCCTACATTTTGACATACTTAAATTTTCTTTTTCTTTTTATTCTTCTACCTTTTCGATCGTTTTTTTTTCTCAAGGACTTTCTTTCTCGAATCCGTCAGTTCCCCATGTTTAAAGATAAAAATTGGCTTCCAAACACCCACCACAATGTTTTCTTTGCATTATGTAATAAGGAATGATCAAGTGGATAAATTTGTTTTTGTATTACAAAAGAAGACACATCTAATAATTCCAATTCCAATTCCAATTTCACTTGGACAAAATTTTCTTCCAATTCCAAGAAGATACAAACAAAAATTCCAATTTCACTTGGACAAAATTGTCTTCCAATTCCAAGTAGACACAAGAAGATACAAACAAAAATTCCAATTGGACTTGGAAAAATTTATCTTCCAATTCCAATAAGACACAAGATATACAAACAACAATTCCAATTACACTTGGAAAAATTTGTCTTCCAATTCCAAGAAGATACAAATAAAAATTCCAATTGCACTTGACAAATGTGTCTTCCAAATTTTCCTACAATGGTTTGGCAATAGCACAAAACTTTCAATGAATCAAACAAGAACACTAAAATAAAAAAAAACATGTTCGTGTGTGCTATTTTTTTTCTGAAGATGTCGTGGATTATTTGTCATCCTTGAAATATATGAGGTGATAGAGTGTTCTTGGCACCAAAAAATTCCCATCAAGAACGCATGCACGTTCCTAGAACACGTATGCACTAAAGTGCACGTGTTCCTCTTGAGCATAAAAAACCAACAACTATAGCTCAATCAAGTCACAAAAGCGCATGCTCTCTCTTAATCCAATAGATAAAGAATTTATTATAGATCAAACATCTTTATGAATAAAGATGTATAGGGTTATGGGGACAACTAAGGACTAAGGGGTTAGGATTGAAAGTGTTTTCAATGATAGAGAAATGGTTAGAGCACTGAGATGTGGTTGATGTGGGTGGAAGGGTTGTACAAAAGGTATATGCATAATTCACTCAAGGATCGAGTGTATAAGGGGTTAAGGGTTGAGTATAATGTATGCATAGGCTTAGATGGATCTAGGGGGGTCTATGTCATGGTATACATCAAGCTTTAGGTCGTCATCTAAATCTATATCTAACCCTATGTCATGGTATAGGTCATGGTCTACGTCAAGATCTAGGTCATCATCTAAATCTAGATCTAGCTCTATGCTCTGGTCCATGTCATGGTCTAGGTCTATGTCATGGTCATGGTATATGTATAGGTAATGCTCTAGGTCTTTCCATGTCTAGATCTTTCTATGTATAGGTTTAGTCCTAGGTCTTGACATGTCTAGTTCAAGGCCATTTATTTCCTTACGATGTAGGGAGGGGGGCTGCAGAGAGAGGAAGAAAGAGAGTGTGAGAGGGGGAGATGGGAAGAAAAAGAGAGTGAGGGATAGGGAGACAGAGAGGGGGGGTAGAGAGCGAGAGAGTGAGAGGAAGGGGGGGAAACAAGGGAAGAGGGGTTAGATAGATGAAAAATGAGCAAGGTGGGGAGAGTGGGAGAGAGAGAAGGAGGGAGGCATATACAAGGAGTGAGAGAGTGGGGGTTAGATGCAAGAGGTAAAAAGAGAAGGGGGTAGATATGAATTGTTTGGGAGTGTGAAAGGGTGGGAAAGGAAGACCAAGAGGAGGGGTAGAGAGAGATAGATGG
Organism: Picea engelmannii; assembly: GCA_009831015.1. Lineage (NCBI taxonomy): Eukaryota > Viridiplantae > Streptophyta > Pinopsida > Pinales > Pinaceae > Picea > Picea engelmannii. Next base: position 1,007,652 of record ML778661.1, on the reverse strand, counting down.
GAGAGAGAGTGAGAGTGAGACTAACAACAAGGAGAGAGAGAAAGAGGTGGTATATGTAGGATATAAAGAGGGTAGAGATAGTGTTAGGGAGGGACAAAGGGGAAGAGGAAGGGGGAGAGAGACACACAGAGAGAGGAGGATACTTGGAGGGGGTGCATACGAGAGAGAGAGAGAGAAGTGGGG
>ML778661.1:989176-1004759 GCA_009831015.1 Picea engelmannii | reverse complement strand
GAGGGATAATAGAGAGAGAAAGAGGGGAAGAGAGAGTGAGACTGAGACTAACAACGAGGAGAGAGAGAGAGAGAAAGGGTGGAAGGGAGGTGGGAGAGAGAGGGGAGTGAGAGACAAAGGGGCAGAGAGAGAGAGAGAGAGAGGGAGAGGGAGGAAAGGGAGAAATAGAGGGGGGGTAGAGAGAGGAATAGTGAGAGGAAGGGAGGCAAAGAGGGAGACATAGAAGGGGGGTATAGAGAGAATGAGAGGAAGGGGGGAATATAGAGGGAGACCAAGAGGGATAATAGAGAGAGAAAGAGGGGAAGAGAGAGTGAGACTGAGACTAACAACGAGGAGAGAGAGAGAGAGAAAGGGTGGAAGGGAGGTGGGAGAGAGAGGGGAGTGAGAGACAAAGGGGCAGAGAGAGAGAGAGAGAGAGAGAGGGAGAGAGTCTGAGGCATGTCAAGGTAAGGTCTATCTCTAGCTATTTCCATGCCTTTTTATGTCTAAGTATTGCCATATCTAGGTCTTACCATGTATAGGAGTGTGAGGGAGAGAGAGGGAGAGAGACATGGTGGGTAGAGAGGGAGAGTGAGAGTGATATAGTGAGGGGGGGTGGGGGTGGGGTGGGGTAGATGTAGGAGAGGGAGGACAAACATAGATAAATGAATGATTTGACGGAGCATGTGTGCAATCCTAGAGCGCATGCACTCTCCTAGAATGCGTGCACGCTCTTAGCGCGTGTGCATGCTCTTTTGAATTCAAATTTTTTGGGCGAGACTAACAAGGTGTATGTTGATTTGGTTGGCTCAAATTTAGGTTCGGGATGAAAAACCTAGTTGTTCGGCCTACAAATTGATAAAAACCTCCATTTTTGTGAATACTCCTCTATATTTCTTTTTTTGACGTTATTTTTCTATAAGCTAAACCATTGATTTGTTGAAGAAACTTTAGATATAGATCGAGTTGGCTATTCAGATTTCAAAGATGTAAATTTTTTTTAAACAAATATTGTTTACTATTTTTAATCTATTTTTGTCTTCACCTATATCAAAATTCTAGAATACATACCTCTCTTATTTCTAGTATAATTTTTTCTTGGATTAACCATTTCTCAAATGAGTTATATGCGACACTAGAGGAGATAGATAATATTTTTTTTATCATGTTAAGACCCATCCTGCATGAACAAAAGACATTGTAATTTCAGGCATATGTTGACTTTGATAATTTAAAAATATATATATAATTAATATTTAAAATTTCCAAAAAATACACGGTCGGGTTTTTACCTGCAAAAACAAAAACATATACCTTATATTTTGTTGGAAATATAAGATACCATTGTTAGAAAAAATAAAATTTGACCTAGTTATTCACATTGTCTATGAATAAAAGTTGTATATTCAGAAAGATAATTCAATTTTATACATTTCATATTCTTACACCATATTCAAATTCATTGTAAAAGTACTTTGAATAATCCCTCCAAGTTATTCTTACACCATATTCAAATTCATTGTAAAAGTACTTTGAATAATCCATCCGAGTTATTGTTGTTTTTCCAATTGCCACTAACGCTTCATAAGAGACCATCATTAGTTTGCACTCACCCATATATAACATACAAAGTACTATCACAACTAAATTAACACTACTAAAATAAATATGAACTCTCACTAGTTTCATAGTATAATTTAGTGCTTGGACTAGACATAAAACACCATGGGAGAAAGAATTTGTAATATTTGTGATACTAAGAAGGTGGAGAATGAAAAACACTCTCTCTTAGAGTGCTCTCCTATTCTAGCGTTAAGTCTCAATTTCACAATACTTGTAATACTACTCATCTAACAGTACTCATATTGATACTAAGAAGGTGGAGAATGAAAAACACTCTCTCTTAGAGTGCTCTCCTATTCTAGCGTTAAGTCTCAATTTCACAATACTTGTAATACTACTCATCTAACAATACTCATATTGATACTAAGAAGGTGGAGAATGAAAAACAATACTTTAGGCTCTTCTTCTATGCCCACACTAAGTCTCAATTTCACAATATTTGTAACTCAACTAATCTTCATAAGTTATTAACATATGAAACCAAAGAAACATAAGAAAGTTGGCATGACAGATACTTATCATCATTGCCATCAACTTATTCAGCCTAAAATATATTTTCATTTTTTCATTTTCATCATAGATTGAGAGCAATGAATAATGATACATATCTTGGATTTTATGAAAATGACTCGTATTTAAACTATATGAATTACATAATTAATTAAGTGATTAAAACTTAGTAGTGAGATTCATATCTCTTGTAATTTACAAATATATTTAATTAACAATAATAATATCAAATTTATTTATAATTTTAAATTATTTTAATAAAATTCAAAAAATATTATATATTATTATAAGTAAATTGAATACCAAAATTTAATATATATCCAACGCATGGTTATATAGTCATTAAGGAAACAAACAAATTTTATAAATAATTTTATATTATATTAGGATAAGAAAACACATACATTATGAACATATGCAACCTATCATACTTGAAATAAATATTTTTTAATTATAAAATATTTATTATTTTACAAGTAAATTAAATATTTAGTTAAAATTATAAAAAAAAATATCTAAATATTTTTTTCTAAATTATAAAAATATTAAGAAAACACATACATTATGAACATGTGCAACCTATCATACTTGAAATAAATATTTTTTAATTATAAAATATTTATTCATTTTGAAAACAAGTAAATTAAATATTTAATTACAATTATAAAAAAAATATCTAAATAAATTTTTTTAAATTATAAAAATATATATTTATTTCAAGTAAATTGAATATTTAATTAAAATTATAAAAAAATACCTAACATACCATACTCATAAACAATATATTTTTGAGAATATAAGCGACGTCCTTGATTTGAATTGGTTTACTTTATATTCTGTATTTATAAATCAAGTTTGTGAGTGCTTTGGAAAGAAATTGCTTTTGTAAAAAGTAATTATGCAAAAAGTTTAAAATACATGAAGTGCAAGAATCAGTTACATCACAGCAGGAAAAGTTTAAAACTTTTTCTGACACTTTTATCAATCTACCGTCTGATCTTAACGAAAATCTTATCCAAGGGTTGAATTTGAACTTATGTCTGACATGTCTGTTATGTTTAATTTGATTTTTCTGACTTTACACCAACCTAAAGGTTACCGTTGGATCTCAATATTAATCTTGAAATGAAATTACCATCTAAACATATGAATTTACCGTCCAAGTTGTCCAACGTGTGAATTTACCATCCATCATCCGTGTTACGCTGGGATAAAATCTGATCTTGACCCAACGGTTCAATTTGAATTTCCTTAATAGTATCCGTTGGATGAATCTTGATCGAACCTTCTAAATAAGGAAAATCACCACCGTTTTGTGCATATAAACTTGCTAGCCCGCTTCTCTCGTCCAATGTCTGTGTGTTTGTAGGTTTTCGTCTGTCTGTTATGTTATGTTTGTATGCATGCATGTGCTCTGTTTGTTTGTAGGTATTTGTCTGTGATTTTTGTGTTGTATTCGTCTGTTTATTCCTCTGTGTGTTTGTATGCTCTGCGTGTTTGTAGGTATTCATCTGTGCTCTGCATGTGCTCTGTGTGTTTGTATGCATGCATGTGCTCTGTGGGAAAACGGGCAGAACCAACAGACATTTGAGGGAAGGCACACAGAATCTGTTAAGACGATGTGGCATGGAGTTCGATTGGCTAAGGTGGTCAGCATATTCCTTAATTTCTTCTGTTATTTTGTTGGATTAGGAATTCATTCATCGAAATTAGATTTCTATTTTCTGAACTCGTGGTGTCAATTTTTAATCACAGAGATGGCTTGGCCGACCAAGGGTAGAAGTAGGAGCGACTGGATTTTCTACACACCCAAATGCAAAAGAAAAATAAACGGAACAAGTAAGTTAGTTTACCGTTTCCTACTCATAGCTCCCTTTTTTTAAATAGCAATAACTTAATGCAATAGAAACAGATAATACCCACTGTTTATACTCTTGAGTGTGTATCATGTTTGATTTCTACGTCAGATTGATTGTACTGTTGCAGAGGTTGCCATTATGAAGAGTAAATTTAATTGTAGTTTTGCTATTGAAGAGTACTACATCAGTGAGAGTTTTGTTATTGTTGATGTACAGTTGTTATTGCAGATTTTCAGCTCAGTTCAATGATGCTGAATTAATCGTATTTTGATTAATTTTAGGAAAAAAATAATACATATTTAAACATGTAATTATGTATATCTCTGTTTTATAAACCCTAACCCTGTTATTGTCATTTTAAATATTTATTTTTTCTGTTTTAAGGGTGCCCAGTAAACCCTAACCCTGTTATTGTACCATTTAAAAATTATCCAGTGAAAGATTTATATGTATGTAGATTATCCAGAGTGCCCAGTAAACCCTAACCCTGTTATTGTACCATTTAAAGATTATCCAGTTAAAGATTTATATGTATGTAGATTATCCAGTCAAAAAGAATAGGTCACGGAGGACCATTTAAGAATTCGATGAAGACAATTCAATTACTGTTTATACATCCAAACGGATACAATCCGTAATTAACTAGCACAAATCACTGAAATCTTTTAATTAATTATAATTAATTTTATCGCCATGTAAAATAGGTAAAAATCCGTAATTAACTAGCACAAACCACCGAAATTTTTTAATTAATTATAATTAATTTTATGGCCATGTAAAATACGTAAAAATCCCATGGCTACACATGATAAAATAATATCAATTATGTTAAAAATACCTTTTAACAAATACTCATCGAGTTTCTTTTAACATAATATCCTTCGTCTGATTTTATCGATCGATGATTTATAACATAATATTCTTTGCTTCACATAAACACCTTATGTTTGGCGCGAACAAGTAATTGGAGGAAAGAGTTTTCTAATGTTAATTTTAGTTAAATGAAGCAGCTTAAACCAATGTCGTGAAGCGGACTTAATTATTATCGGGCCCAGTCCACCTTTTGCGTGGCGTATGTTACGGATCTACTCATGAGGCTATACGGTTTACCAAAATCCATTTCGGGCTAGTTGGTTGCACATGAGGCTATACGCTTTACCAAATTCTATTTCTGGCTAGTTGGTTGCACATTTATCTGAAAGAAAGGTGGAAAGAGTTATTATAATTTTATTTTTAATAGGTAGTTATTTTTCACCTTTATTTCTAATGTGGATTGACATATCATTTTTATCTCTGAATGTGGACTGATTTATTATTCCTTATCACTCATGTCATTTTAAGTAATTAGTTGGTAGTTTATTATCATAACTTTATTTTTAATAGGTAGTTAGAGTAGTCATCTCTCACCTTTATCCTTGAATGTGGACTGACATATGTATCCATATATCCATTTTCACAATGGAAATTATCACATACTTCTCTTATTTCCTTTAATTAAATTAATATGAAGGAGTGCCTGTAGGTAGTAGTATCAACTAGAGATTGTGATGAGCATAGGAGAATAGTAATAAAAGTAGAGATTGTGATGAACATAGAAGAATAGTAGTAAAAGTTTATATGACATTTGTTTTCTAATAAACAATTAACAATTACTTGTAAGTAAACTCAGATTACTGGAAAATAGCAAAGGATTAATGAGAGAGTGCAAGACAAAATTACTTATTTCTTGGTTTAGTTTTTAAATGTGAAATTTTGTTTTTAAATATGAAAATTTTCTATAATTGTAAACAATTATATTGTTGGTTAAATTTTAGTTTTTTATAATTAATTTTTTTTATAATTATAGACAAGTACATTGTTGGTTAAACTTTAATTTTTTTATAATTACACACAATATTGTTTTGTTGATTAAATTATTTTTAATTAATTGGTTGAACTCATTAAAAAAAACTCATTTTCTAAGTCTAAATGTATTTATCATTATTATTTATTATATTATTATAATATTTGGAGACTAGACCAGTGGGATGAAGTCATTTTTAAACGCTGAGTAGATAAAAATGCCTATTATTTGCCAAGAGATAAGGGGAGGTGGAGTGTACAAAAAAGGGGACCTGCCAGTAACGTTAGAACTTAGAACCCAACTCAGTTGAGACAATTCAATTCCTGTGTTTGGAATCTAGATGAGATTGATTGTTCTTGGACACTATTCTATTAGAACCCAACTCAGTTGAGACAATTCAATTCCTGTGTTTGGAATCTAGATGAGATTGATTGTTCTTGGAAACTATTCTATCATTGATTGATTGTTCTTGGACACTACTCAGTCATTAATAAGTTTAATGATGACTAATTAACAATGATGTTTTGACTAGTTTTAGAAAAAAAAATTAACACATATAAACATGTACTTAATTATTTTTCTGTTTTAAGGGTGTTTAGTAAACCCTGTTATTAGACACTATATATATATATATATATATATATATATATATATATATATATATATATATATATATATAGATTAAGTCACTGAGGATATTTTAAGAAACCTTCAAGAATTGGATGGGTGCTCAGTGAACCTTATTATTAGATACTAAAGATCCATGTCTAACCCTTATTAGACACTAAAAATTCATATATATGTAGATTAAATCACTAGAAATGTTTTAAGAAACCTTCAAGAATTGCATGGGGGCTCAGTAAACCCTGTTATTAGACACTAAAGATTCATATGTATGTAGATTAAGTCAGTGAAGATCTTTTAAGAACTCTTCAAGAATTAGATGGAGAAAATTCAATTTTTAGGTTTAAAACTGTTTAAGAATTAGATAGAGAAAATTAATAACTAGTACAAACCACTTAAATATTTCCATTAATTTATTAATTATAATTAATTTTATAATTTTATGACATTGTAAAATAAATAGAAATCACATGACTACCATGAATGAACATGATAAAATAATCTCAATTTTATTTAAAAAAAAATTTACCAAATACTCATCCATTTTTTTTTAACATAATATCCTTATTCTGATTTTATCGGTGGATGATTTATAACATCATATTCTTTCTCCTTATCCCTGTCTCTTGTCTCTTTTTCCTCTCCCGGTGGATGGTGCGGGAGAGGAAAAAGAGACAAGAGACAGGGATGGGATGGTGCGGGAGAGGAAAAAGAGACAAGAGACAGGGATAAGGAGAAAGGAGACGGTCTAGAAGAGTTTTCTAATTTGTACAACCAAGACTCTAAACAAAATTAACTCTAATGTGTGTTGGGTTAAATTTTTAAGGGTTAAATTTTTAATTTCATTTGCGTTAGTTTTTAATTTCTTTTGAAATATCATATCTCCTTGGCTAGTTTTGCACTATATGGTAATATTGAGAAACATGTCACTATTCGAGCCCATGATGATTTCATTAAAGATTTGAGATTGTTGGGTAATTGTTTGAATTGAAGGTTTACAAGTGTAATGAGAGAGTTGACAGAAACGAATATGTAATAGAGTTTGGAAAAATCGACAGAAATCAACATGTAATAGAGTTTGGAAATTGATAAAACACATTATGATCGGATCAGATTTCAAGGTAGGACGAAGCAGTAGGGATTTAACACTATGATCGGAAGAAGCATGAGGAATCTAAAAGTCCATTGCTTTTTCTCGGGAGGGATATAGGATAATTCATGAATTTGTGGGAAGAAATAAGTAAACAATAAGAAGTGGAATTGAGAGACAAGAAGAGATTGATGCTTTTATTTATTTTAAATTAAGAGATTAATAAAAGTGGAAGGGAAGGAATAAGGTCTAAGTTCATTTTTGAGATTTGTAATCACGTCCTAAACTTTGTTTTTCATTTGTAAGTTTTTGTTCCTTTAAAAATTCAATGGAGACAATTCAATTTATGTGTATGTTCATTTGGGTTTAAGAATTATGGGTACAATCAATAGTTAACTAACACAAACCACCAAAATCTTTCAATTAGTTATAATTAATTTTATAATTTTATAGCCATATAAAATACGTAGAAATTCCATGACAAAGAACATGATAAAATAATCTCAATTTTGTTAAAAAAAGCTTTTACCAGATACTCATAGAGTTCTTTTTAACATAATATCCTTCGTCTAATTTTATGGGTGTGGATGATTTATAACATAATATTTTTTTCTTCACATAAACACTTTATGCTTGATGGCTCGAACACTTAATGGGAGAAAAGAGTTTTTTAAGTTTTTCTTAACATAATATCTTTCCTCTAATTTTATGGGTGGATGATTTATGACATAATATTTTTTTTCTTCACATAAACACCTTATGTTTGATGGCCCGAACAAGTAATTGGAGAAAACAACTTTTTAATTTTAATTAAATGAATAAGTTTTTCTATTTTAGGGCTAGTTAGTTTACCACATTTCATTTGGGGTTAGTTGGTTGCATATTTATCTGTGTTTGAAAGAAAGGTGGAAAGATTTATCATAATTCTATTTTTAATAGATAGCGAGGGTAGTCGTCTCTTCACCTTTATCTCTAAATGTGGATTAAGTGTAGTCATCTCTCCACCTTTATCCCTCAATGTGGACTGACTTATCATTCTTATTTAAGGAAACTCATGTCATTCAAAATAATTAGTTGGTAGTCCATAAGGGGTGGGATTTTACTCCTACTATATGTCTTTGAGTTTTGGGTTATTGACCTATTTCCTTAGGTTCAAGGAAGACAAACTCTTAACTAACTGAAAAAAAATTTAATTCTTACTCCATCATCATATTTTTTCCCAACTTATTTAACCCATATTAAATCATTTCAAAACATTAAATTCCTTTTTTTGTGTGTTTTTAATTGATTGGTTTATTGTTTCTCCTTAAATTTATTGTAAGGTAAATCTAAAAATGTATCTCCATGGAAAGTTTCAATCACCATACTAAGTTTCAATCACTGTTGTTATGCAATGGCTACTTTAGTTGCTACTTTAGTTTCTAGAGGTTTGGTTTCTCCCAGAAAGAATACAATGACTCCTTGTATAGTATTCAATTTAAATTTCTTAATAACTAATTTCTTATCTCTTAGGTTATTTAGAAATTTGTTTCTTTTTAAAACTCCTAGATACATTTTAATAAAAAAATAATCTCAATTTTTTTCAACAAGGACTTTGACAAAATCTTCTATATATTGATATTTAGTTTAATACTATTCAATTATTTCTTACCAATTCTCTTTTATTTTAATCAATCATTTAATCATTTTCATTAGTAGATAATGGTTAATGAAAAAAATAACCACATTAAATTTCTGTTGATTAGAGTTTAAAAGAGAATTACATAGAGAAAATGGACTAATAATTTCCATGAATATAACTAAGTTGTTAAAAACCTTTTGAAAACTATCCATAATTTAAAACCTATTAAAAACTATCTATAATTTATTAATAACTTTTGTAAAAGAGAATTCTAAATATTCTAACTCTACAAGTTGTCCCAAATGAACTAGATTGTGAATTGAACATGCTACATTGGGAGTACATGGCATTTAATCCATGCCATTTACCCTCTTCTTTTTGGAAAATTATATGGGATGGCATAATTTTGATAGTTTCTTAGGAATGTTTCGCGAGCATAGGAGAATAGTAATAAAATTTTATGTGACATTTGTTTGTGTAAGGACAAAATTACCTCTTCTTTGGCTAGTCTTTAAATATGAAATTTTTCTATAATTGTAGACAATTACATTGTTGGTTAAGTTTTATTTTTTTTATAATTACAGATAGTAATATTGGTTGAGTTATTTTTGTTAGTTGAGTTCTTTTTAATTAATTTGTTGAGCTCATAAAAAAAATCATTTTCTAAGTCTACATGTATTTATGATTATTATTTATTATATTATTATAATATTTGGAGGTATTTATCACTATCATAAATATTATAATATTTATTGTACAAAGTTGTTTTCACATATAGAAGAAATAGTTGTTCTTGGATACTTATCCATGTGTTTGAAAGTAAGGATGCAAAACTTATTGGTTGCATACATGTCCATGTGTTTGAAAACAAGGATGCAAGGGACAACACATACCATTTTATCTTTACTATTTGGCCACTTTAAGGAAGAAAGTTATGGGTAATGTGTTTTATATGTTCAAAAATGTAATGTGTTGTGGCAAAGTAGATTACATGTTTGGACATATAAGCATTTCCTAGTATTGTGTGGTGCTTAAGTGACAATTGTATTAATGGGGCAGGTTTTTAATGTTAAGAAAGTCTGATGAGTAAATAGATTTTTTTTTTTTTTTGTTTGTTAATTTGTGCAGGACCTGCGATTAACCCGTGGCTTGAGAAACCGCGACTCAGGGGCATCTAAGCCGTCAAAATCACCCAGGGATCGCACCCGGCCTGAGCCACACCAACCCTTAACATGGTTGGATTTTTTGTCCCAGCAGGTTTCGAACCGGTGACTTTAACAACACGGAGTGGCTTAGCAACACACTCCATCACCGACTGTCCTACACCTCGGGGACGTGAGTAAATAGATTTTTAAGATGGATTTTATTTTTATTTACGTTTTTTCAAATCTTAAGCTTAGGGTTACTCATTAATCTTGATAAAATTTGTTAAATGATTGAGTTATGGTTAGTTTAATAGTTGGAAGGATTACTTCTTATCACTCTTAAAATTTATTAAATGCTTAAAAATTAAGATTAATTTAATAATGGGAAACAAAATATATTTTGAGTTAGGATCTTAAAATAATGAATAAAGATATTTACATTCCATGAAAATGTTTTTCTATTATATTATAAAATTATAACAAAGGTTGTCATTATCAAAAAAAAAAAAAAAAATTATAACTTTTTTTATAAGAGCAGAGGTTATCATAATCAAAAATAATTATAATTGTAATTTTTTTTAAGGTCACAGTACCTCCATAATTAATATCATTAGTTACCAGTTCGTAAATATTCCACTAACTCGAGCTGGCATTTCACCCTTTCAATTCCCTAGTTTTGTTCTCCATTTCACATTTATCCCTTCCAGCTTTGTTATATTTATGCCCGGCCGGCTTTTCAGATGGAAATATCGCTCCCATAAAAATAACCAAACCATATAAATAACCAACCGCTCCCATGCTTGTTATCCAAAGTATAGTTAACCCAGACACCAGCCCATTAATAATAATTCTAATTGATTTTACACTAAGTTTAGTAATGTTAAATTAGTTACACTAAGTTTATTAATGTGGAATTAGAAAGTATATTTTGTTTTGACTAGTTTTAGAAAAAAAATTAATATATATAAATATGTACTTAAATATTTTTTATTTTAAGGATATCCAATAAACCCTCTTAATTAACCATAATTAAAAATAATACGTCACCTGTCACCTAGAACCGTTTAAGAATGGGATGGATTCGTTGATCTTTTGAAAATGCTCCTTAATATTAGGAACGAGTTTGAGAATTAGGACTATAAATATTTAATTTTAAAAGTTTTTTTAAACAAGAAACAAGAGGTGTAATATTGCACAAGAGTTTGCATTGCAAACTAAAGAGGTATAATATTGCATAAGAGTTTGCAAACCTGTACATAGTATGAACGGAACACTTGGTTGGTGTAGGAGGACATGGCACTTATTTTTTTTATTTAAATGTTATTTCGGTATTTTCAAAAAAAAAAATTAGCATTTTAATATATGATTAACCTCATATCAAATATATAATTAGGTACATAGATTAGCAATTATTAAAAGAAAACATAGTATCGTAATATATAATTAACTTTATATCTAAATATATAACTAAGTGCATAGGTTAGCAATTATTAAAAGAAAACATAGTATTATAATATATAATTAACTTTATATCTAAATATATAATTAAGTGCACAGGTTAGCAATTATTAAAATAAAATATAATTGTTACATATAACCTTTTTAGTTTTTTTTGTGTTAAATTTAATAAATTTGCCAATTTAAAATCAGTGAAACTTCAAAACTTTTTCAATTTTGGATTTCTTCTATCTCTTACAAGAATTTATGCACAATTATATTTATTATAACTATTTTCTTAATTTTGAAATCCTTCTATTTCTTGCAAGTATTTATGCATGATTATATCTATTATAATTTTTATTGGAATTCCTCCACATTGATACTTTGTTTACATTATAAAAAAAATCTTATTAGTTAATAATAAAGCTATAGCTATAACTAATTTTCCCACTGGATTAAGCTCTTCCCTTCCAACCCTTTCTCACTTTATTAAACTCTTCCCCTCCATCTAAATCTTACAAATTTTCAATGCAAATATTCATTAAATGATAATACCTTTATTTAAAGGCTAAAAGCTCATTACTTATAAATCGGTTTTTTTTGCAATGCATGCAAGCATTTATTCCATCATAATTAAGTGCTAAGACTATATAATTAGTGGTAGCATAGGTTCAACATTATATAATTAGTAGTAGCAAAAGGTTGAAGATTAATAATATATATAATTTAGTTTATAATTATTTTAATGTGTTAGTTTTAAATAAATTTTCCATTGTTACATTTCCATAAAACATCACATCTTTGCTAATAAAAGTTTATTTAACTTCAAAGTTTTTTCAATTTCAAGTTGTGGTTGTATAAGTTTGTCTATAATTATAAATACTATATCTTTATTGGATTTCCCCATAGGGATACTCAATTTTTATAAACATCACAAGGTCGTTCAATCTCTATGGTTAGCTATTTGCACAGGTTCTCCACTTAGTGAACTAGTGCATTCATGGAATAATAAAGAATACCTCTAATTTCACTAGATATTGCTAAATACCTCCTAAAATACTTTAGATAACCCCCCTTCCTAATACATCTTTCCAATAAATAAAAACCTTATTTTTAGCAAATACCTTCAGTAAAATATAACTCAACCTTTATTACAAGTATGATTCTTACTATTCCATTATAGTTGCACTAAATGAGAATCGAACCTCAAATTGTATTGTGGGATAGGGTGTTTTAGTAACATTGTACCATTAACACTAGGGTGTTTTAGTAATACTCTACCATTAACACTTGTTGGAGTTTATATTGCACAATCTCAAACTATACTACTTTACATTATTAGGTTGGTTTAATAGTGGTTGTATGTTCATGTTTGGATAATTTTTGTGTTGTTTGATTTGATTTTTGAACATAGACGCTAACTACTAGGAGTTTAACCCATATTTGTTGTACAAGTGAACTCCACTAAAAAGTTTTAATTTTTTTTTTTTTTAAGGTGAAAAAACCTTATCATAACTTGGTTGTTAATAGGTTATTTGAAAAAAACAATGTCATTTAAAATAATCACTTGGTGGTCTATAAGGATCATACTTTCACTCCTACCATATGTCTTTGAGTTTTGAGCCATTAACCTATTTCCTTAGGTTAAAGGAACTCTTAGCCAATAAAAAAAAATGGATTCTTACTCCAACATCATATTTTTCACTAACTTATTTAACCCATAAAATTATATCAAAATCTTAAATTCATAATTTCAAATTTCTTTTTTTATTGGTTGATTTAATATTTCTCCTTTTAAGGTAAAAAGCTTTAATCACTATTGTTATGCATTCACTACTTGTAGATTATGAAAAAAATTGTAGCAATTGTGAAGGGTTCTTAACCGGATCCATTTCATCCTTTTTTTAAGTAAGCAAATTTGCTTCCTTGAAATTTATAGCTTGTCCTGTAAGTTTTTTTAAGTACATTTTATTCTTTTCACTAATTTTCCCAATATTCTTGTGAAAGTACTTTAGTTTTTTTAGTGGTTTGGTTGATTCTCGAGCTAATACAATGTCACCATGAATAATATTCAATTTAAATTTATTAAAGACTATTTTTTTTATCTTTTCAACCATTTAATATTTTTCTTCTTTAAAACCTCTTATATGCAAAAAATAATCTTAATTTTGTTCAACAACTACTTTAACAAAATCTTCTTTCTCAATTTTGCTCATCACCAACTTGTTTCTTTTCGATTTCTTCTTACTTTATATCTTTTTGAACTTTTAAACAATTTTCAATGTATTGAAAATTCCAATTAAAAATATAAATTCTTTTTTACCAAATTTTATTTTATATATTATTATTATTATAAATTTTAATATTATTATTATATTAAAATTTTCCAAAGCATTCAATCAAGTATGCTTAACTTTTTTTAAGGGCTCATTGCATGTGACTATTAAAAAATGATTAAAATTACTTTATAAAGAATGACACGCTAGTCAAACTAGTCACGGACTTGGTCCAGGTCCCGGTCCCGGCTTTAGCAAATCTGCAAAGTAACCCGCTACCATGTTCACATATTTCTTTTCATTTAAGTAACCGCCAACCGCCCATGGTCACATGTACTGTTTTGTCTTTCCTAATATAATATAAAAATCTTTTGCTTAATATGTCTTTCCCGGAATATTTTTCCACCAAAGACAAATGATATTATATAATCCACAACGTTTTCTTTATGCTTTAGAGTGAACATTCTTGAAACTCTAAGGTCTTCTATTATGTTTTTCTCAAAGAAGTTTAAACTCAATCAATCTTAACTTATTATTATTAGATATTAAAAATTATATTATATATATTGCAGAAAATAGTTCTGTACTGTAGTTTCACTAGTTGAATTAGATATTAAAAATTATATTATATATAATGCAGAAAATAGTTTTTCACTATAGTTTTATTAGTTGAAAATTAAATCTAAATTTATATTAGTTTCTTATCTATGATTCCATGTAATAACTATATATAGTTTGAATTTTTGTTTTATATGAATCTATTATCTGTAGTTTGCTTTTTTAGTTGGATTTTTCCATGTTATTAAGCCGGTGTGTAGGATACTTTTTAAAATATTTTTTAGTTTTATGATAGGTTAGAGTTTGGTATTATGTACAACTTATTTTCCATTTAGATCTGTAACTTGTAAGGGTTTGATTGTGAAGCCCCAAGATTTTTCTTTCCTAATTCCAACCAGTGTTGTTTTCTTGAAGTGATGAATGTGATCATCTTTATTTTTTGAGGATAGTAAACTCCATTTGTTTATTATTGTGCTTCAGATAGCAACAATTCACACAGATCCATATCCATATATCCATATATCAGATCATAACAGTTCCCAAAAATCCATAATTTTAGGCACTATATTATATAATTAGAAGCTAGATTCACCATTATTATTGAGATTAAAAAAATTGTAATTATGTTTCTACATTTTTTAATTTCTTAATTTTAATGAATTTATCTTATATCATTTAACTTCAAAGATTTTCCAATCCCAACTTCCTTCTTACTTTTCAAATCTCAACTTTTGTGAATTCAACACCAGTAGAACATTTTTTACATTTTTTACATTTTTTATTGGCTTATTGAAACCCAACAAAAGCCATCTTCTAAGCCTGTTATATAGTTGAATGGGGGTATCTATGATATTTATACATTTTTATAACATCACACAACTTAGCATTTAGTTACCAAGTCTAAACTATCATGTGTCTTCTGTAAAAACCTAAAAAAAATTAAAAAAAAATCTAATTATAGACATGTAGTTCAAGCTTATCACAAAAACCTAGAAAAAAAATAATATATATATAT